>JAJIBD010004341.1:0-168036 GCA_021461705.1 Cryptotis parvus
AAAGGCAGCAGTTCAAAAATTACTTTTAGGAAGTTTGAATAATTTTTCAAGTTCATAGAGTTAGTAGTTGATAATGTCTATATAAGAACCCCTAGAAATATAACATCATCAATCTTCCCTCACATAAGGCATACAGGAAGGTTTAGGGTCTTTTAACTGAAACAATGTGAGATATCCAAGCTGATTTTATTTTCCTTATCATAAATCTATCTAAGGATTCATGATTTGCTATAAATGTAAAAGATTGCTTTTCTCTTTGTGCTTAAATTCTTGTGACTCTAAAAGTGTTCAGGATTTATGTTCCAAGAAATCACATTCATAGAATCTCGTCTGTTATAGACAGGTCAACTATTTGTCCTTCCCTCATGTCAATTGCTGTTAAATTCTTATTTTCTGCCCCCAAACTAAGCCCAACTTATTTTTATTAATCCCTCAAATATAATATCAGATTGCATTAAATACAGCTGTTTTTAATCTGTTTTATAAGTGATGCCTCATATTTAAACAACTACAGATATCTTTTTATTTGGTTTACAAAACTTTAAAAATAAATTAGTATGTGTCCATTATGAGAATTTCTTTATGTGTTTGAGAAGTTTTAACAATCAGGTGATTTTCTTTTCACTTCAAATATATTTCTATTAACATAACTGTATGCCTGTATGCTGGGAAGGTTACCATGGATTATCTGAGTGAGTCAATGTAACTCATTGACTACAATGAGCCCTTAAAAGAGCGTTAAAATAATATGTAAGTAAAATAAGCTACTGAGGTCAATGAAAATGTATACTGGTCAAATAATAATGTCAGGTAAAAGAATATCATCAAGGATGAAAACTCATTATCATATCAAACTCTAGAAATAGCACACCCCCTATCAATACTTGATATCAGCATATTGAGATATACATTTCTAACTTTTGACTTCTAGTGAAATATTGAACTCCTATGGATTAAGACAGCATTTTATGATGATTTTATAGCAGTTATGCAAATTAAATACAGTATACAAATACACTTTCTTGTTTGATACCTAAGTTGGTTTTAAGAATCCGGATCTGAGTGTGCAGATTACATTATTAAAATACTATTCTTTCCATTCTTTAATAAAAAGATCAGGACTCTTTGAAAAAAATGGCGAGATCCTAATACTGGGATAGGAAAACACGTAAAACTAGTATGGACCATTTTAAAGTGCCTTAAAGTGAAGTCATATTACAACAAATTGTAAAGATTTCCCAAGAACAAATAGAAAGCACCAACAGCCAACTGGAAAAGGCTGAGCAACATAATTAAAAATATTCTTCAGTCCTTTCAAAAAATTATGAAAGTTAAGTTTTCTGAGAAGAATTTTAAATAATTTATGTGAGAATTCTATTTAAAGAGATCCACCAAAAGCCTTGCCCTAAGATAAGGGACAAGACAAGGTTATCTACTCTCACCACTTCTATTCACTATAGTACTGGAAGTACTTCCATAACAATCAGGCAAGAAAAGTGCTTAGGGGCATCCAGATAGGCAAGGAAGAAGTTAAGCTATCACTATTTTCAGATGGCATGGTATTATACCTAGAGAATCCTAAACTTTCTACTAAAAGCTCCTAGAAACAATAGATTCCTATAGTAGTGTAGTAGGATACCAAACCAATACCCAAAAGTCAGTGGCTTTCCCTATATTCAAATAGCAAAAGGAAAAAAAAGGATATTAAAACAACATTCACAGTTGTGCCACAGAAAATCAAATACCTAGGAATTAGTTTAACTACAAATGTAAAGGAATTGTACAAAGAAAATTACAAACGCTGCTTAAGAAATGAAAGAGGAAATGAGGAAATTGTGACACATTCCCTGCTCATGGATTGGAGCCAGAGTGATAGCACAGTGGGTAAGGCATTTGCCTTGCAAGCAGCTGACCTGGGTTCGATTCCCGGCATCCCATATGGTCCCCGAGCACTGCCGGGAGTAAATCCTGAGAGTAGAGCTAGGAGTAACCCCTTAGCATTGCCGGGTGTGATTCAAAAAGAAAAAAATTGTAATACTCCCTAGAGCTTTATACAGATTCAATGTGGTCTCTATAAGGATACTGATGTCATTCTTCAAATAAATTGGCCTTCAACAAGTGATGCTGGGAAAACTGTGCAGCTACATTTAAAAAATGACTTAGATCTCTTTGTAATGCCATGCACAAAATTCAGATCAAAATGCATTAAAAATCTCAATGTCAAACCTAAATCTGTAAGATACATTGAAGAAAGCAGAGGCAAAACCCTCCACGACATTAAAGCTGTAGGTATCTTCAGAGACAAAACACCACTGACAAAACAAATGGAAGCAAAGAAAAACAAATGGGATTATATAAAACTTAAAAGCTTCTGCACCTCAAAAGAAATAGTGACCAAGATATAAAGACACCCCACAGAATGGGAAAGAATATTTACCCAATACCAAAAACATACAGCAGAAACACCAACTGTACTTCTGTATTTATTACAGCACTATTCACAATATCCAGAATCTGGAAACAACCTGAGTGTCTGATAACAGAAGACTTGGTAAAGAGACCATTGTACATCTACACAACGGATACTATGTAGCTGTCAGGAGAAGCACTCATGAAATTTCCCTAAAAATGGATGAACATGGAGATTATCATGCTGAATAAAATCAGTCAGAAGGAAAAGGACAGATAAAGAATTTGTCTGTGGTATAGCAACTATACCAGTGTTTTACTACTTGTTGGAAATGGTGACTCCAGGATAGAACTGAACATTGAATGTAGGTAAAGGGATATTCATGATAACCCATAAATGTATATATGGCAAGTCACAATGTTTAAGAAATGGGAGAGAGGGAGAGATGAAGAAGAAGCAAAAGAAGAAGCAGAAGAAGAGGAGGAGGAGGAGGAAGAAGAAGGAGAAGAAGGTAAGGAAGGAGGAGGAAGAAGAGGAGGAGGAGAAGGAGAAGAAGACATAGGAGAAGACAAAGGAGAATAAGGAGGAGAAGGAGAAGAGGAAGAAAAAGAAGAAGAAGAAGGAGAAGAAGGAGGAGGGAGGAGGAGGAGAAGAAGAAGAAGGAGAAGGAAAAGACAAAGAGGAAGGAGAAGGAGAAGGAGGAAAAGAACAAGGAGGAGATGGAGAAGGAGAAGGAGAAGGAGGAGAAGAAGAAGGAGGAGAAGGAGAAGGAGAGAAGGAGAAGGAAGGAGAAGGGGAGAAGGAGGAGGGAGAAGGGAGACAGGGAAGGAGAAGGGAGGGAGGAGGAGGAGAAGGAGAAGGGGAAGGAGAAGGGGAGGAAGGAGGAGAATGAGAATGAGAGGGAGGGGGGGAGAAGGAGAAGGAGGAGGAGGAGGAGAAGGAGAAAGAGAGAAGGAGGAGAAGGAAAAGGAGAAGGAGAAGGAGGAGAAGGAAAAAAGAGGAGAAAGAATGCCTGCTATAGAGGCCAGCTGGTGGAGGGGGCAGGGGGAATGTTGGTGGCAGGAACTGTGCACTGGTGGAGGGGATGGGTACTGCAACATTGTATGAGGGAATCCCAACCAGTTTTTGTAAATGTCTATCTCACGGTGTTATCGTAATAATAAAAAATTAGAAAATTAAAAACAAATCAATCATCACAAAAGACATCGAGCACTACCTTCTATACATTAATTGTAGATAATACGTAGTAGTTTCACTATATGTTCAGCCTGAAAAGACTTAGGGTTGATGATGTTAGAATAGAAAATACTATCATGCAGGTTTTAAAGAATATCACTGTAAATGTTGTAAATTATTATTATACACTCATTTATATGATAAAATACTTTATATTTTTATTGTCAAACTCAATCTCAATGTAATTATGATTAAAAGCATTAAAATTCTTTGAGGAACATACACAATATTTTCAGGTAAACTATAGAACTATTATCATACAAGGCAAGAGACACTGAATTAAAGGCATAATGATAAACTGTAATGTGATCTTTCAAAAGAATTCCTGGAATAGAAAGGGAATATTAGGTTAAAATTAAGAAAATAAGAATAAACTGAAGGGTTTGGTTAATAGATATCCATAATGATAAGCCCATAATTATGATAAATTTATCACACAAATTTATGATATTAACTATAGAAGAATTTCAATGTGGAGTACACAAGATTGCATGCTTGTGTTTTATTGGAATTTTTTTTGGTAAATCTGAACTTACTCAACACAGTAAGATTGCTTAAACAAAAGCATAATCAGTAAGTTGGTAATGAGACTAAAAATGGACTTTTTTGAAATAGGTTACAGTAATCACTTTCTGACCAAGTGACACTATGTAGAAAATAATGATTTTTGGGTCTAAATAGTTTAGTGAGAACTCAGAGTTAGAACATAAAGTGAAGTAAATAAAATTGTGTCCAAATTCAAAAAGTATGCCATAAACTGACTTGAGAAAAATCTATGATAGTTGCAATAAAGAATAATGTAAAAGAGCAAATGAGAGAGAAATGAAATTGAAAGGATAACTGTTTGAGAATTTGGTTATTTCTCCCTAGGAAATAACCAACGGGAGCATTTACTAATCAAGCAGTCTTGAGGTAAGAGAAAGATGTAGGGATTACAAATTCAGCAGTTATCTACTTCACGTCATCTTTGTTCATTATTCAGTCAAACTGAATATGAAATGTACTGCAGTGGTTCCCAGTTTTTCCTTCCATTAGCACCATAAGAGAATTCGTTCATAGTTCCAGGTTCTAAGTCATCACATACTATGTGGAGTAACAGAAGTAGGGTCAAAGAAAAAGGAATTTCATACCATATGTTTCACATGGGGATACAAGCATCTTGAGTTGAGAGCCATATCATGTTTGTCTAATAAATACAGGAAAATGATAAAAAACAAGAAGTATAGCCATTGCAGACAACTTCAACATTTAGTTTTTTAATTTTGATTTAAATGAGTAGTAACTTAAGAAGATCCACCCAATATAAAAATTTGATATTTATTTTTGAAAAATCCATTAATTCTTTCAATATTTTAGTTTTTAAAATCTGATTGATGTAAATGATAGTATATGTTGAATGTTTTAAAACATTTTATCATACTTTACATTATGAAAGCATTAATTTATAATTATGTCATAAATAAGATATTCTTTTTAAAATAATGTACTTTGATTTTGAATTACAAATGCATTTAAGTGGTTATAAAAAGCTATTGTCATGAAATGGCTCATTTGTACTGTTTCAACGTACATTAACAATGTCTGCAATTTTAAATGCATTAAACTCTGGTTGACTGTTTCCCTCTGTACACATTCCAGCTCCGAAATTTAATTGAAGCTCAATAAAGTACTATATTTTGGTTCCTCCTCAATTATTTTATTATGGAGATATGATTTGAAGACAGATCAAAGCTGTACTTGAACATGACAATTTGAATTTGAAAGTAGGATTTCTTTCTGTTTATTATGGCACAACCTCCTAAATGAATCAAGGTTTAGAAAAACGTTGAGACTTTTATATTATAATATTCAATATTATTAAATATTAATATTAATCTTAGTAATAAGAATTAATAATAAGTCTTGTTATTAAGAAATCAGTATGTGTGAGGTGTGGTTCAGTGAAGGTGTGCAATGCTTTGCATATTAGATGCTGAGACCTTGTGCCATTTTATCATGTACCCCTCCCTGACCCTGACCCAAGCACATTTCAAATATGGCCCAACAAACACAGAGCACAAAATCTGTGAGATTTCATTCAAAGTTGAAAAAACTTTCAAAACTAATAATAGCAAAGCACTATATGAATCTTTGAAAACAACTTTCGAACCTCTTCTTTTCCCTGTTATGCTGTTAGCAGTGGTTTTTTTTCTTTTTTTCCCAAAATTTTTTTTATCATTTGTGTACAATACCAGAGAAATTTCAGGATTCTGGCTTTTTGTGGGAGAATACAGCATCCACCATCAAAGTTCAAATGTCATTTTTTGACTGCACTTTCCACCTCTAGAAATTTTGGCAGGGTTTAAAAGTTACCTTTTGTCATAATTTGTCAATTCATATGTTTATTTTACATTACACACCAGTATATACTTAGAATAGCTTCTGAAAGTTGGTTGCCTACTTGTTGCCAACAGAAATAGAGCCATCCTTCGATTATTTTCTCGCTAGGACTCCAGGCTACTGAAACACATTTTGTAGATAGAGAGGTACTTCTGGAGTTTAAAGACTTACCAGCCCCAAAATGTTATTCGATTAACTTCGTGATTATCAGATAAATTGTTATTGTCTAAAGAAACCTAGGCCAGAACAAAAATAGTTCTTTGCTGTCCTATAGATAATATAATATAGTAACATTAACCTTCTTGATTTTGATGAACAAATTATAATAATAAATTTATGTCTTCCGGAAACTCTCTGTGTCGGACAGCTAGCAATAATTGGAGCATGGGAAAAATCAGTAAGCTTGGTAAAATACCCTTGGTCAAAACATTTATATCAAAAATTAATAATTAGAATACATTTAAACAATAAAAATTTAAACAAATGGGGCAGAGCTGCTACTGGCTCTCCATGTGCCCAGCCGCTCAAGAGGTACCCGGGAAGGATGGCAGGTTCAAGCCCTGGCCCGCCACCCCAGCAGAGCCTCACAACAAGCCAGATGACCCCCACTCCATGAGGGCCTCCATTTTCCACATCCGGACTTCCCTTTCATCAGAACTCCACTCAGCAGGCCAGCCTATCACAGCCTGGCTCTGCGGCTGCTTTGCTGCGCGTAGTTCATCAATAAATGCTGGATTTTGAGATGACTACAAGAGTATGCTCCCTGCACGTCAGAGCCAGGCAAGCTACCCATGTGGTATTTGTTATGCCAAACACCAGTAACAATTATAGACCTCATTCCCATGACATGATGGAATGGTTTGAGGCTCTTTATGTTCCTGGAGCAAGCAGGTGCCCTTGGTCTCTACTTGCATGAGACAGGTCATATGGAGATGTTACTGGAGCCCGCTCTAGCAAATCGATGATGAACGGGAAGACAGACAGAC
Organism: Cryptotis parvus; assembly: GCA_021461705.1. NCBI lineage: Eukaryota > Metazoa > Chordata > Mammalia > Eulipotyphla > Soricidae > Cryptotis > Cryptotis parvus. The sequence goes on from JAJIBD010004341.1 coordinate 7,012, forward strand.
AGGCAGAAAGACGTTTAAGCGATACAATTCACTGGTTAAGAACATTTAAATTGATAAATCTACAATTCTAATAATAAATGCAGGTATAAATAACTAAAGGAAAATTTTTCATTTAATTGCTAAAGAAAAACATAGGATAACGTTAAAAAGAAGAGTAAAAGGCCAGAGTGATAGTGCAGAGAGCAGGGCATTTGCCTTGCATGCTGCTGACCAAGGTTCAATCCACGGCATCTCATGTGATACCTCGACACTACCAGGAGCAATTCCTGAGCTCAGTAATAACCTCTGATCATTGCTGATTGCGACCCAAAAAAGCAAAAAAATAAAAAATAAAAGAGTAATAACTGATTCACACAATAATCAGTGAATGCTAAATCTAATTGAAAGATGAAATTCTGATGAAAGACAAAATAATATCATAGGTTCAAATTATATCTTCACAACTTTCACAAACTCTTTGTTAATTATAAGGAGTAAACAATAACTTTATTGTTGAAAAATTTGTCAGGAATCACTTTACCAATAATTTAACAGTATAAATAATGAAATAAATTACATCCTGGTGTATCCCCCAAACACTCAATAATAAAGGTATGTTATCACTGTTGTGATTCTTGTTATCAAAAGTGATATTAATAACCGCTATGGTACATTAGACATACGTCAAGGACCATTTTACAAAGAGAGCCTGAAGAATACTAAAGGGATATTGGTAGCTTGGGATGTATGAATCCCTGAGTTTTATTTCTGGAATGCAAAAATGAAAAAAAAAACTAATTAGATGGATTAGCCAAAAGCCAAGCTCATAAAACTAAAAGGAAGGTAGGATACTTTTCTATATGAGAAATTGTAAATGCCCTGATAAACTTCAATTTATGGTAAAGAGTATAAGATGAAATTGATAACTCTTGAAACAAATAGAAAAAAAGAAAATTAAGAAAGTATGGCCTTAAAGATATTGGATAACTTGATCACTTGATATCCTATTATTCATCAATTTGCTCTACCGGGCACCAGTAACATTTCCATTTGACCCTATCACGTGCCAGTGTAGCCCAATGGCATCTGGTTGCTTCAGGAATACGAAAAGCCTCAAACCATTCATTCAGGGTCTTGACGAAGAAGTCTGACCATCTCATAGGGGCGGCCACATGATCTTTTGACATCCGTGGGATCCAGTCGGTAATGGCTCTAGTGCAGCAGTAATCTCCAAATAGCATTACATGTCCAGCCCATCTGATTTTGGATGCCTTGGCAAGCGAGACAGCGTCCCTGACTCTGCAATAGCAACAGAGGTCAGAGCTCCAGATTCCTTCTTTCACTTGAGTGAGGCGTGATATTCCAAGCATAGCTCTTTTGATTCCTTTTTGGGGGACCGGAATAGCATTCTCATCCTGCTTTCGTAGGGCCCAGGTCACTGAGGCATATGAAACCAGGTCTCTCTTAATGCAAGGAAAACGGTGGAGTTGAAGAGATGTGCCAGGAGCCAGGGGTTCTTTGTCTTTTAGCTATTTCTTCTATGTTTTTGAAGGCATTGCATGCTGCTCTCTTCCTCCTGCGCAGCTCAGATTTTAGGTCATTCATCATGTTGAGTGAGGCATGATATTCCAAGCATAGCTCTTTCGATTCCTCTTTGGGAGACCCGAATATCATTCTCATCCTGTTCAAGAAGGGAGACTTCCAGATATTGGCAACTATCACCACATCTGCCTGCTGTCTGTCATCTACAAGCTGTTCTCTAGAGTCATCCTGAACAGGATTGGCAGAACATTAGATGAAGGACAACCATGCGAGCAAGCTGGCTTCCAAAAAGGATTCAGCACAATCGACCATATCCACACAGTAACCAGGCTCATTGTGGTTTGTAGGGAGTACAAGATGCCACTCTGTCTTGTGTTCATTGATTTAAAGAAAGCTTTTCATTCTGTTGAGACTGAAGCAGTTATTGAAGTCCTAGCCAAACAGGGTGTTCAAACCCAATACCTCAAGATCCTTCGTGAGCTCTACTACAAATTCACCACCAATATCTCACCATTCTACAAAGAAGCGATCATCGATGTCAAAAGAGGGGTTTGGCATGGTGATCCCATCTCACCAATACTCTTCAGCGCCACCCTCAAGATCATCATGTGACAGTTAGAAAGGGGAAGGAATGAGAGTGAAGATAGACGGTCAGCAACTACACCACCTCCGCTTCACTGATGACATCGTTCTAATTGCACCAAACATTAGCTAAGTGGCACAAATGCTGGCTGACTTTGACCGAGAATGTGGAAAGATAGGTCTACAAGTGAATCTCAACAAAACAATCTTCATGAAAAATGAACTAGTTCCAGAGGCCCCCATTCACTCTCAATGGTACAAACATCTCTGAATGCAGCTGTTATGTGTACCTAGGTCGAGAAGTCAACATGATGAACAACTAAAACCTGAGCTGCATAGGAGGAAGAGAATGGCATGGAATGCCTTCAAAAGCATTGAAGAAATAGCTAAAAGAACAAAGAACCTCGGCTCCGGGCACATCTCTTTGACTCCACCGTTCTCCCTGCATTAACATATGTCTCAGAGACCTGGGCCCTACGAAAGCAGGGGGTGATTTTTCTTACTGTCTGATAAATGTATGCAGGTTTTAGTGTAGAGAATAAGCATGTCTGAAGGAGTTCAGCAAGAGTTATCCCTGACCTAACAAATATAATCTGGTGATTAAAATAGTGTGAGTGGAGTCTGAGCCTCACTAGAGCAGCCTGATAATATAGCGGTATGGTGTTTTCCTTGCATGCAGCCTACCCAGTTCGATCCCCGCCATCTCACATTATTCTCAAGCACTTCCAGGACTAATTCCTGAGTTCAGAGCCAGGAGTAGACAGTGAGCATTGCAGGGTGCAACCCAAAAAAAGCAAAAAAAAAGAAATATTCTGGGGTTGTAAATGACATTATTAGAGAGGAGAAAGCTACACAAAAAAATGAATTCCAGACATCTCCCCAAAAACCCTAACCACCAAGTAGACTTTCTCCTCATAATTCAATTCTGTTTACTTATATGGACCATAATGAATTTCATCGCTTTTGAAAAAGTTAATAAATGATAAATTTGAAAACGCATCTCAGAAACTAATAGTTCAATAAACGGAGAATAAATTCACTTAGAAATAAAGTGTACAAATGGACACACATTAGAAAAACTATGTGAAAAAATAGACATTAAAATAAATAGCATAAATTTATTCCTCACGTTCAGGAAGCTGGAGGTTAATAGCATGAACTTACTGAGTAAAGATAGAAAATATTGAATAGACAAAAATAGAATTCTAGAAATAATCACACAACATCTGAGATAAAAAATTAAACTGGATGAGTTTAATAGCAGATTGCACGCTACAAAATAAATGACTTGTAAATGTGAAGACAGTTAATAAGAAACATTCTATTAAAGCAGACAAGAAATAAATGAACCACAGGAAGATATAAGACATTTGCACCAGTTCGATTCCCAGAGAGGAATCGAAAGAGCTATGCTTGGAATATCACACCTCACTCAAGTGAGAGAAGAAATCTGGAGTTCCGACCTCAGTTGCTCTTCCAGAATCAGAGACGCTGTCTCGTTTGCTAAGACATCAAAAAGCAGATGAGCTGGACATATAATGCGATTTGGAGATGACCGCTGGACTAGAGCCATTACTGACTGGATCCCATGGGATGTCAAAAGATCACATGGCTGCCCACCTATGAGATGATCAGACCCTGAAGGAACGGTTTGAGGCTCTTCATATTCCTGAATCAAGCAGATGCCATTGGGCTACATTGGCAAGTGATAGGGTTCAATGGAAATGTTACTGGCATCCGCTCGAGCAAATCGATGAATAACGGGATTCAAGTGATCAAGTGATCAAGTGAAACAAAACACATAATAATCAATTGTCTTAAATGAATAATAAACATTAAGTGACAAAACCAAAAAAAAAAAAAACCATAAGCTCTGTACAAAAAAAAAAAAAAAGTAAAACCCAAAAAATTATTACTAAAAGATTTTGCACTAGAATTGATAGAAACTGGAGACTAGATGAACTCACCAGTAGAATAATTGCATTACAATAATTGTTGAAAACAAATCCGCGAGGGACCTTTTGACGACCAGAACTTCTTGAACTCATCAGTGAAATTGAAAATTTTGTCTTTACAGAGTCATATTTTCTGTTACTTTTAAGAAGCGTTTCTCATACTACAATTGAAGGTAATATTTTCCATTGATTTTTCTAAATTTTTTAATTTTTAGCATTATGTCTGTCTTCAATTTATTTTCAGTTTAATGTAAAAGGGATGCAACTACATTTTTTCAGAAAAAATAATCATTGCAGCATTTTATTGAGCTGTTAATTATTTTTCAAGATATTTTCGGTATTATCTCTGATTTAAGTTAAATATCCTGCACATAAGAATTTGCTTTATGCATCTTGATTTTGCCCCTCTTTTCTTATTTTTTCCTGCACTATTTATAGTAGCTTTTTAAGATTTAAGAAGTAATAGCATAAATTTCTTTACCTTTTTTAATCAATAATGATTATATATTTATCTCTCCTAAACTGAAATGTAAATTTATCTGCACCATTTAAATTGTAGAAATGTTTTATACAAATTTTATTAGAACAAAATAGAACATTGTAATTTTCAGAAAACAGTTTTGGTTGATTTATTTAGTTGTAGAAAACAAAGCCAACAATGTTATATTTATGCACATATAAAATATATGAGAAACTCAAAAACAAGTAAATTGCAATAGTTACAGATTCCTAGAAAATTTTTTTTTAAAATTATGTTCTTTCATTAAATCTCATTATAAAAGGAAGTTAATGTGATCAATATAAAATATGGTCTCATCAAATTTGTAAAGTTAGAAAATAATGTATGAATGGTACTTAACATAAGATCTATGACATTGTAAGTGCTCAATAAATTATATTAGCATTAATACTTCAGGAGTCATGCGTAATAAAGTTGTGGTTTATTCCAGATAACATACAGAAATAGATACATCCACTTTCTACATGTGGAAAAATTGTATTAATAGATGAGACAAAATCTTAAGTTCAATAAACTTTTTAAACCACTCAGTGCTACTGACTCCTTTTATGAGAGATAAAGTAAGGTATGAACAATAATAAAATGTATCAATTAATGTGCGGGTAGCATACTAGTATGCTACCCGCACGACAGAGCCTCCGCAAGCTATCCATGTTGTATTTGATATGCCAGATACCAGTAATAATTATAGACCTCATTCCCATGACCTGATGGAATGGTTTAAGGCTCTTTATGTTCCTGTAGCAAGCAGGTGCCCTTGGGCTCTACTTGCATGAGACAGGTCATATGGAGATGTTACTGGTGCCCGATCGAGCAAATCGATGATGAATGGGAAGATCGTGATAGTGATCAATTAATGTAAAGAAGCAATAGCTTAATTTTTTTTTTTTGCTTTTTGGTCACACCCGGCAATGCTCAGGGGTTACTCCTGGCTCTACACTCAGGATTTACTCCTATCGGGGCTCGGGGGACCATATGGGATGTCGGAGAATGGAACCCAGGTTGGCCACTTGGAAGGCAAACGCCTTACCCACTGTACTATCGCTCAGGCCCCAATAACTTAATTTTTACAAAAGTAGAATATTCTATAATTATCCATTACTAAATTAAATCTCATTACATTCAATGACCTCAGGGGAAATTATTTTAGTTTCAGGAAAGTACTGGTTCACTCAAAAAAGAAAGAATAAAATTAAAGATAAGCAATTACGTAGCATTTTTCATTTTCTTTCATATGCTTTTTGCTTGTGTGACTTTACACTCATTATTAGATTTTAATCAATTATATTCTGAAATATAATTGCCTTTAGGCACTTGCTAAAGTATTTCTATTATTAAAAAGAAAAGACTGAATTATATTGTCAGGAAAAACTCCAAACTTCTTTAAAGTATGATTTTAAAAATTAATGATTTCCCTTAAACACCAAGCACTTAAGAACTACAATACTGTGTCTAAAAGGCAATAATAACAAACATGTAATATATTATTTTTTTTGGGGGAACCATATCTCACTTGGTTCAGGGGTCTTCCTGGTGGTGTTGAGGGCACCAATTGCAGTGCTAGGAAGGAACCGAGTCTGTCAACTTTTTGCAAAGTAAAGTGCCTTCCCACTGGACATTCTCTTTCACACAGTGAGACTCTCTTAAAATGATCCAAAATCTGAAATGAACAAAAATTTTATAATGTTTGGGTTGATTAAAAGCAATCCAATGGGTTTATATTTTTCTTGCAAATGAATAAACAATTTTGATTATTTTGTAAATAAAATATCCTTAATATGGAAAGTTTCTGTTCTAAGTTATTCACGTCAGTCTCTCTAAAGTTGTATTTATAGAGAACAACTTTTGACAACTTTTGTCAAAACTCTGTTCCTGTCATTAAAACGTTCAGAATTGAACAATACTGACTTTAAGATTAAAACAAGGCCATGAAATCTTTTTGACTTACATCATAAATCTCAGGGTCAGAAATTTCTGTGCCATAATCAGATTAGACTTATATGATTCAATTATAATGTTCTTAAAAGAATGAAAAAGGAAAAGCAATTGATCATGTATGTCCCCAGTTGTATTAATTTTATTTTATAAATATTCCCTATTCTGTATATGATTTATATTGTACAGGGGAGAGAAATTCCGTCAACCCTCTGTGGTTTTCTCAAGTTTTACTAGCAGTAAAACAACAGATAAATTAGAACAAGAAAAAATATTCATTACATACGTATGAAGAGTCTACATGAATAGAGATTCTGGAGGCAGTGTGGCACACTGAAGGTCTAGGAATGGTTTGAGGGCCTGGCTTTCTGGAGAAAAAAAACATGGCTCACAGGGAGAGAAGGTCACTCCTGATGAGTATAGGGCTTGCCTTTGCTTCCCTGAAAGAAGGGCTGTTTCTAGTGAAATCCTCATTTTGGGTAAGACACACAATTTGTATACTTTGGGGCTCTTAAGGGAGTGGCACACACAATCCTAAAAACTCTCTGGGACTTTGAATGACTTCTGCCTGAAATTAGAAGTTGATCTGCGTAGAGCGTGAAGTCTGTCCTCAAATGCATACACCAAAATCATAATTATCAATCCCATCGTTTGAAAACATTATTATCCCAAAGTCTGAGAAATAAGACAAGGGTTAAGGTACCTGCTAGCATGCTGCCAATCTGGTTTGATCTTTATTACAACCTGTACCCCTTAGCTTCTGGAGCCCTCTGAATACCACAGTGGTGGTCTGGGTAGTCCCCAGCACCACAACACATGACAGCTTGTTCCAAACTGCTAGCAAAGGATCACTGACAGTCACACCAGGGTCTTCTGATCACTCCTTCGGAGACCAAACCCTCCTTCACAAATTATTGTGTTCTAAGCTACAATATGACTCACAGACGTGGGGCAGAGCTGCTACCGGCTCTCCCTGTGCCCAGCCGCTCACAAGGCACCCAGACTTCCCTCTCGTCAGAACTCCACCCAGCAGAAGAGCCTATCACAGCCTGGCTCGCACGGCTGCGCGGGTTCATCAATAAATGCTGGAGATCAGAGGTGACTACAAGAGTATGCCACCCACATGGCAGAGCCACATATTGTATTTGATATGCCAAATACCAGTAACAATTAATAGACCTCACTCCCATGACCTGATGGAATGGTTTGAGTCTCTTTATGGTCCTGGAGCAAGCAGGTTCCCTTGGGCTCTACTAGCATGAGACAGAACATATGGAGATGTTAGTGGTGCCCACTCGAGCAAATTGATGGTGAATGGGAAGACAGTGATACAGTGATACAGTGAAGCTACAATATAAATTAATAATTAAAATATTATTAGAGCCAGGATCTCTTATTCAAGTACTCTTAAAGTCCTATAACTTAAAATTTATTATGCTTTTCAGAAGTTGTTTATATGGACACTTTTATGAATATGAGTTTTATTCAGAGAGGACTGGAAAATTTTATTTATTTTTTAATTTTTTATTTTTACAATTACAAAGACATACAATTAAAAAAGTTCATATTTGGGTTTTGGTCATACAGTGTTCCAGCACCCATCCCACCACCAGTGCCGATCTCCCACCACTAACGTCCCGGTTCATTCCCCCCCCCCCCCTAGCCTTCCTCCATGGCAGGTTCTTTATTTCTTTCCATTTCTCTCTCTTTCTCTTTTCCTTCCCCTCCAGACTATGGATTACAGAACATACATTAAAAGGTTGTCATGTGTATCTTTTTGCCTCTATTTAATGCTCAGTTCTAGGCTGGCATTAGTACCCTCGACAATTATTAGCACACTGTTCCATTTTCTGTCTTAACTAGCCTCTGACTCCCACAGGTTTGTGATAATTTCCACCTTTGACAAGACCTCCTGATATATGTTTCACTTGACCTTGGATATTGGTATCATAATATTGGACTGGAAAATTTTAGAATAAGGACTTAAAGGCTAAGTTAAGGTCCAAATGTTCCCTTTACAGTGCTTCTCTTTTGAACCCTTTATGCTTTTTTCTCTTTTTATCACATTTCGAAATGCCTTGATTTAGATTATGAAGATTGTAAAAGACTTGGAAAGTACACAGAATTATATAATTCCCAACTTATTTTAAAGTTCAATTGGTATTTAATATGCCAAAAATTATAACAATAATGGACCTCATTCCCAATGAATGGATGTTACTGGTGCCCACTTGAGCAAATCGATGAACAACAGGAAGACAAGTGAAAAAAGTTACTCATGATTTTTCCCTGGAATATCTTAAGCTTTCACTTAGAACAATACTAACATGTAGTACAAGTTTCACCATATTTGTGGCATGAAAAGAAAAAAGAAACTGATAATACAAACAAATATATGTATGTTCATTCATCTTATTTAGTGATACGAGCAAACTGCAAGAGAACAAAATAACTCATTAAATTAGTGCAGTGAATTAGTGCAAAAGCAAATCAGGATGCTTTTGTTTGACCTAGAGAAATTCTTCATAGTTTCTAATTCAGAATTCCTCAACTAGGGCCTTGTGAGCCCCTGAAGATATTAATGATATTCAAGAGGGCTACATAAAAAAACTCCATGGAGATGGAGGTGGGTAGTGTGGAGGGACATTGTTAAAGTAATTACTGAGAACTGCAACAAAACAATAGACACTTTATAGTAAGACTGTTGAGGGGAAAACACTTCTGATGAATAAAAAAAAATGAAATTTCTACAACTAATCTTCATTCTGAACCAGAATAACAGTACTCCAGAAATCATCTTTTCTGTGCATTAAAATAATAACTATGGTATAAAAATATGAGGGGCAAGCCAGAGAGATAGTCTGATCTGTGACAAGTCTTATCTCTAATTTTGACTTGCCTGCAAATTAGACTTTTAGAAAGAAATCAGGACTGTGCTGAAAGAACTGTTTCTTACAAGAAAAAGAAAGTGTAATTCTTCAGGCATTTATTCCATTAGGGCATGAAGGTAACAGGTGGACAACTGTGTGTTAGGAGGAAGCAAGACCAAAACCTGACGTAGAGTGTGGCAGTATTCACCAGCTGCAAGGAGCAGGATAGGGAGTTGAGATATGACAGCAAATAAACCGCTTGTATAGTACCTATCAAAGTGCTAACAAAATTACATAGGACAGAGTTTAAGCTGAGCATATACTCAAGATGAAGGAGGTGGGGCGTCTATACCCCAGCACCCTCCAGAATAACCGCAAGCACACCAGGTATGGCTCCTACAACAATAACCAAGGGCTAGAGAAGTGGTACAGCAGTGAGGGTGCTTTCCTTGCATGCAGCCATCCTGGGTTGGATCCTGGCACTACATGTAACTCGAGCATCTCCAAGAGTGATCCCTGAGTGTAGAAACAGGAGTAAACCCTGAAAACAACTGAGAAAAATCTCAAAGTAAACAAAAATGTAGTAGCAAAATAAAATAAAAATAACATATTATATTTCACAGTAATATAGTCAACTTACTAGATTATTACAGTCTTTCTATGGACCTATAGAGCAAAAACATTAACAAACTAATGAAAATACACAACATAGACTTCTTTGGAGCAGCTATTAGTTATTTTTGTCTTTGTTTTCTTCTGGGCCACAATAGTTGATAGTCAGGAAGGTTTCTCCTGGCTGTGCACTCAGGAATGACCCAGAATGGGTACGGGGAATCCGGCGGATGCTGGTGGGTGGAGAGAGGTTGGAGGACTCGCCCCGATGAACTCTGGCTCTCTGCAAGCCCAGAGCGTTTGCATTTACTAAAAGTCATTTATATTTTGCCTTAAGGCTATTGTGCAGACCGCTGTGGAGAGAAAACGACCTTGTGGGTGTTTTTTGGACAAATTCAGCTAGTTGCAGAATGTTTATGGTCAAAAAATATATGTTATTATCCATGTTTAAATCTTGAGGTGCTTTTGTGCTCCTCCCTCACAGTACCTTGCAAGGAACCCTTGAAAAGCACAAACTTGAATTTTGCAATTTTTTTTTTTGGGGGGGGGTTTCTGCTGAGACCCCCTTCCTTCTGGGCCCAGCTTGGAGCTTTGGCTCCCGTTAAAGAAAATCTTGTCCTTTGAAGAAGAACCTCTGTCCTGGGTTTGGATGCCAACCTGAGCACATCCTCTGGGTCCAGCCAGGATTTGGAAGTCGGGTTTTCCTGACCTTGGATTATATTAGCAGAGTTTGTTTAGTTATTGATGTTAACTAAAAGTCTTTAAAGCTATGCTGAACTTGTGAATTCTATCCATCCACCGCTGGCCTTGAAATAAAAGGGAATGGGGTCAGAGCGATAGCGCAGCTGGTAGGACTTGCCTTGCACGCAGCCATCTAGGGTTCGATCCCCAGCATCCCATATGGTCCCCCCAGCATTGCCAGGAGTAATTCCTTAGTAAAAAGCCAGAAGCATGGCTTCTGCATGTTAAAGCTTGAGCATTGCTAGGTGCCCAAAAAAAAAAAAAAATAAGAGGGAACTTGTTCACTACCTAATTGTCAGGATCCCCTGTCACTAGAGATGAACCCATGTAGGTCTCAAGCAAGGCAAAATGCCCTGCTGCTATACTATTGCTCTGCCCCCTAGTTATTATATCATGCTTTAAATAGTTTTATTTACTAGTATTCTGTAGATCTATATTAGAGGAAAGAGAATGAGATTTTACTGTGGAACTGCTTTATAATGATTTGGGGATTGTGTGATTTGTTAGTTTGTTATCCACCTTTATTGAGGCACCATGATTTAAGTAATTTCATCAGGCTGTACCAATTTACAATACGTTCACCTGAGTATTTTTTCCTCTACTTTCTCATCGCACTTGTTATTTTATGCATTTTTAATATAGACCATACTTACAAGTGTAAAGTTATACTTCATTGTTGCTTTTGAGTTGTGCTCTCCTAGTAAGTGATCTTGAGCCTTTTATTATTTAATTTACCTGTAGGTCACATATCTGTCTTCTCTGAAGACGTTTTCTATTCACAGTTTTTTTGCCCATTTTTGGTAGAGTTACTTGTTACTTTGTTGAATTGTGTGTTTCCTATATAATTTAAATATTAACCTATTGTTAGTTTTCATGGTTCACCTACTTTATAGATTTTTACTAGGCATTTGGTCTTTTTTGAAACTCTTTGAAATTGGATTTATCACTATCACTATCACTATCTTCCCGTTAATCATCTATTTGCTAGAGCGGGCACCAGTAATATCTCCATATGTCCTGACTCATGCTAGTAGAGCCAAGGGCATCAGCTTGCTACAGGAACATAAAGAGCCTCAAACCTATATATTAGGTCATGGGAATGACGTAATATAATTGTTACTGGTATTTGGCATATCAAATACGACACAAGCAGCTTGCCAGGCTTGCCGTGTAGGAGGCATACTCATGTAGCCACCTCCAAATAAAGCATTTATTTTATTCATCATACATTTTAAAGTATACATTTTTGAATACTTTTTAAAGTGTACAAGCAAAAAAAATTGTATGACTCAACATATTCTTCATCATGGGGGAGCTCTTGAAAATCAAAACATGATATTAAATTAACTTGTTTAATTTCTATTTTCCAATAAAAAAATAGAAAGAGACTCACAGCCATGGGGCAGAGCTGCTACTGGCTCTCCCTGTGCCCAGCCACTCATGAGGCACCGGGGAGGGATGGCGGGTTCTAGCCCTGGCCTGCCACCCCAGCAAAGCCTCGCAACAAGAGGGACAACTCCCCACTCCATGAGGGCCTCCATTTTCCACATCCGGACTTCCCAAACCCACCCAGACAGCCCCACCCGCCCGGCCACCAACCAGCCCCCCCCACTTCGTCAGAACTCCACCCAGCAGACCAGCCTATCACAGCCCAGCTCATCCAATCCACCCTGCAGCAGTCTTTTTAAATCCGTCCCAGGAATGCTGATCCAGAGACTCACAGACATGGGGCAGAGCTGCTACTGACTCTCCCTGTGCCCAGCCACTCACGAGGCATCTGGGAGGGGATGGTGGGTTCTATTTATAGAACCCTCCATCATATTTATATTTATTTAATATAAATTTATTTATATAAATTGGATTTATATCCACCAGAAATTTGTATTGATCCCTTTCATTGTGTAGAATCATTACTGGTTATGTATTAGTGGTCATCCATTTAGGAACCAATCTTTCTAGTTAGTTTAGCCAGCAAATGGTTTTAAACAAGAGAATATGAAGAAATAGTAATCACATTATCCAATGGCAAGTACAGGTAATAAAAATCCACATTTTAATAATTTTTCCCATGTTCATTTTCTTTTCAGCAGATTATTGTTGGGATGTGCTCCAAGATTTTCAGAAAGTATGTTTGAAAGTGAGGAGATATGTATCTACCTGGAGCTCTGAAGAATGTGTGATCCACATCTCCCCATAACATATACATACATCGTCTCTGCACATTACATGTGAAATAGTTAAACATCTTTTTTTATTTTGGAGTTATATATGCTTGAGTCAATTCACCACTGTATCGACTGTTAGAGAGAGAGGTGGTTGATTTCACTTGATCCCCTACAAAAGAACAGCTCTAGTCCACACAAATTTAGCACTGCTCCCAATAGAATAGAGTTGGATTACAGTTACTCCTGTTATAGAAGTTATTTGGGGATAGAAGCCTTTTTGCTAAGTCCAGGTGATGTGTCTGTTTATCTCAAAAATTACAAGGAACAAAGATAAACAAATGGGACTACATTAAGCTAAGAAGCTTCTGCACCACCAAAGAAGCAGTGACTCAATTACAGAGATGAGCTACTAAATAAGAAAAAATAATGTAGTCAATGCCCATGAGATAAGGTGTTAATATCCAAGATAAATAAGGCACTAGCAGAACCTCACAAGAAAAAAAAACTCCAAGTCTACCACAAAAACGGGAAGAAGAAATGGACAGAAACTTCTTCAAAAAGAAATACAAGTGGCGGAGCAGGCACATGAACATATGCTCTAACTTGCTAACCATCAGGGAAATGCAAATCTAAAAAATAATGACTACAGGAGACTTGCCCATCACACTAGCCACCATTTTCGCTCCGGACTGAAACTGCCTCACCACCAGATAACAACGCCCCCGAGAAGGCGGGCCCGAGCAGCCGGGACTCGCCCATCACACTAGCCACCATTTTCGCTGTCCGGATGCTGGGAAACTGCCTCAGGACCAGATTAACAGAGCCAAACCAGTTGGAGCCCAGGTCGTGCGGCTCCAATAGTGGAAACAGTAATGTCTTTTAATGCACTGAATTTCACGAAGAGCAGGAAAATTTGGAGGGAGGGAGAGATAAAGAGGAGAGAAATGACATATAGAACCCGCCAAGTAGTTGAGGTGTGGGGGGGGGGGAGGGAGGTGGGGACATTGGTGATGGGAGATGGGTTTGGGTGGAGGGATGGGTGTTGGAACACTGTAGAACCAAAACTCTACATGAGCATCTTCCAATTGTATGTCTAAGATGGTGTAATAATATTTGGGGGGTGGATAATAAAATAAAATTAATTAAAAAATTAGATTAATGTAAAAAAATAATGAATACAGTATTACACCACACATAGATTGGCACACATCAAAAAAAAAGAGCAATCAGTGCTGGCATGGAGTGGGGAGAAAGGGAATCCCATTCACTGTTGGTAAAAATGCCAGCCTTTTTGTAAACAATATGAGCATCCTTTAATAAAACTAGATATTGTACTTCCATACAACTCAGCAATACCACTGCTGGGAATATACCCTAGGGGTGCTAGAACACACAGCAGAAATGACATCTGCGCTGTATGGTCATTGAAGCACTGTTCACAATAGCCCAAATCTGGAAACAATAAGAGTCTCTAAGAACAGACAACTGCTTAAAGAAACTAAGGTATATCTACACACTGAAATATTATACAGCTATTATAAAAATAAATTTTGCTTATAAATGAATGCACAAGGAAGTCCTGAGGTTAAAAAAAATACTTATTATAGTCAATGCAGTAATATTTTCCACACTGCCTAGATTTAGAATCAGTGCCTAAAAATTTTTCTGTGTTGGTCTGCCCACTAGTATACCTTATTAGTATCAAATTGGCCTACTAACTTTTCAAGAGCTGAAAATAGAGTGTATGAGTAGTGGGTATGTGAAGATTATCAGTAGGTAAAAACTTTCAACTAAAACATAAATAAATGAGATATAAGTTGCAATATACATCATGAATTTACAGTTAATATTATATTCATGTTTGACAGCTGCTAAGAGAATACATCTTAAAAGTTCTTAAAAGTTCACAAATATAATTATATCTAAGAGATATGATAGTGTCTAAACTTACTATGGTAAGCATTTTACTGTCTATATCATGTTTTGTGCTTTAATGTGACGTCACTTATATTTTAAAATTCAAGGGAATGCTTAAAAAGATGCTAGTAATTATAACGTGGCTGGAACTCGCACCTAAATTTAGAAATTATTCCCATTATTCTGATCCCATTATTCTGATGACATGTTCTTAGATGTGGCTTTAGCAGCTTCTGGAGAGCTTTTCTTCTCATCCCTAGGACTCCTGACATTTATTTTCTCTGGGATATGACACAAAGAAAAACTCCAGAGACTCGAAAATTGCTATAGATAATCACAACACAAGGAAGACATAGATCTCCATGTGACAAAAGTTCCTAGCATAATGTTAGCACAGAAAAGACTCAATTGATAGCATTTTTAATACATGTTGAAAATTAAATAGAGTCTGATTAAGAATTCTATATATCCCTTTTATAAGGATGCAACAGTGTACTCAGAAAATAAAGCTTTCAATCAGCAAATAATAGGAAGAGAGATGAGAGGGGAGGGATGGCAAACCAGAGGTGATATACAAGTGGGGGCGATGGTCATGTGCACTTAACAGAGGTTGATACAGTAACTTTGTATAACAGTACATAAAAGTTAACTCCATAATAATCCTATTCTCTAAACTATTAATACAGTTTTTAAGAGAACTCTTGTATATTGAGTCCAGAGAAATAGTATATGACTTAAGATGTTTAGCTCACATGCAACGAACTCCAGTTCAATACCTGGTACTATATATCATTTCATGACCACAGCCAGAAGTTATACCTAAGCACAGGCAGGGGTAATTTCTGAGAAATCTGGGTCAAGCTCAAAAACAAACTAAAATAATTATAGAATATACAAGGCGATTTCATCTGTGTAAAAATACTAAGTAAAAATACTCAGCTACCTCTACAGCAAAGGGGATACCATCATTAGATATTGGGGGGCAGAGAAATAGTACAGTGGGTAGGTCATGTTTTGTTTGCACAGAGTTGAACTGGGTGAAATTCTTGGTACTCCACATATACCCCTCCAAAGCCTACTAAGAGTGAACCCTAAGTGCAGAGTCAGGAGTAATCTCTGATAACAGCCAGGTGGTGCACACATGCACACACACACACAGAGTATTGAAAAAAATGCTTGATTTTCAAGACAAGAAAAATTTGAGATGTTTATATTTTAATTTTTAAATATTAGGGAAGGTTTTTCCTCAATCCAGCCCAGGTATGCTGGTCCAGAGACTCTCAGACATGGGGCAGAGCTGTTCCTTGCTCTCTCTGTGCAGCCATTTTCCACATTTGGACTTCCCTCTCGTCAGAACTCCACCCAGCAGACCAGCCCATCACAGCCCGGCTCGCACTATATTATATTAGGTCATGGGAATGACCTAATATAATGGTTTGAGGCTCTTTATGTTCCTGTAGCAAGCTGATGCCCCTGGCTCTACTGGCATGAGACAGGACATATGGAGATATTACTGGTTCCTGCAAATAGATGATCAACCGGAAGATCGTGATCGTGATCGTGATACTAGGGAAAAACTATTATTTGTGTATTTTAGAAAGAAATTTGGGGACAAAAGGGACAACTAAGGTGTTAAGGAAATTTCTTTGATTGTGGCTGCCCCTAGTTCAATCCCTGAAGCCACATGGTCCCCTGAACACCTCTAGCCCAAGAGGCACTGCATCCTTCAGCTCTGGCATTGAACTGTTTTCCAGTTCGGGCAAGAATCTCCAGAAGTTACCTTCAGATTCCTGAGCACTGCTTGGGAGCCCCCTATAAAAAGAAATTTGTTTTGCCAGTTAACAGTCAACCAACTCTTATACTCAGAAACGCAATATATCCACATCTAAAGTTTTTATTTTCTCTTCTCTCAACAGAGTCCAGATTTATCATGGGAATAAAATTTTGCAAATTTAAGAGAAAAGTCTGAAAATAACCTCAGAATTTTCATTTACTTGCTACTGAAAGTTTCATATTTTCAGTTTTATTATTAGGCTACCAAATGCTTCCGCATTTCTTTCTGCCATACAAATACATTTGCAATGAAACCCACCAGCATATTCTTTACTTGGTGCCACCACTTGAAGCTGGCAGAGAAGGAAACCGTGACAACTAAGGTGTAGCATTTCCCTTAAGGGAAATGGAGAAAATGCTTTAGCTTGTCCATAGTAGGTTACTCCAGTGGCCAAACACAAGAACTAAGACCAAGGGAATCTAGAGAGAGAAAGACTTAACCTGTGTAGTTAAATTGAATGCTGTGATTTCTATGCAGGGGAACTTAAACATTCCTCTCTTGCTGATAGTAATACTAAGGTGTACAGAAATTTGGGAGGAGAAATAGCATTAGGATGTGCAAAATTTATAGATTTAGCCTTAACCTGGATCCAAATATGAATGTGTGCTATGGAGTAATAGTTCACACGTTGATCATGCCCATTTATATTTGCAGTTTGATATACCAGGTCATTGGCTTCAAAGCCCTATTTACATTTTTCAGTCTGTGAACTGAAACATGGTATTTTGGCCATCTTTAAAGTACTTTTTAGTCAATTTCCTAAAAGATCACTCAAAAGGAACTTATAAATCAAAACAACTGGTACCACAGAGGCCAATATCTATCAGACTTAGCCTCTGACATATTCATGCCTGTAATTTTTAATATTTGAGAAAATTTGGCTGGCTTCCTGTTTTTGCTTGCAACTGCCAAAATTTCTAGTCAGTAAGTAATTTCATATAGTCAAGAAAGAGCAAGCAAGCAAAAGAGAAAATGCTAACTGAAATATGCCATTAGCAGAAAATAAAAAATATTAAGCTTAAACTGGATTTTCCCCACATTTAATGCAAAATATTATAGTTGTTAAGGTAAGATGGGGCAACCTTTTTTTCTTTTAATATATGCCAAATACATAACCACAGCATGCTTACCAGAGGGCTATGCTGTGGAAAGACATAAAACATTTCCATTTATGTTTTGAATAAAATGAATTAGTAATGGTAATAACAATACTTATTTTTATTAAAGATATAAAATCATAGAAACCTCTGATAGTGAAAATGTAATATTTCACTTCTCAGGACATGGGTCCTCTTTCTACTTTTCTAGTGAACTAATCATTTGCAACCATTTTTTTTTCTTTTCCTAATTAGCAATCCCCAGAGTAAAAGACAGGGCTGCATTTAGAGAAAATCTCAATTAAAGTGATAGGTTTAGTGTAAATGCAGCTCATTCCAAAGTCTTGCAAACTAATTAGGGATGATATTTCCTGAAGTCTCTTAAATCAGCAATGGAAGAAGTGGGCCAGGGGATATCAACTTTGCTGATATCCAGAAAAATTCCCCCAAGAGATTGTCTAAGCGCTCTTTTCTTTTTCCCTGAAACTTTTTCTCAGAGCATTACCCCACCCCCTAACTTCTTTCTGTGTGTTCCTTATTACGTAGCTTCCCACTGTCACCAAGCTTCCCAGTTTCAAGGACCTGGAGATTTTTCTGATGGTGTTGCCATGTTATTTTTCTTAAAGACTAGTGTGGCATTCTCTTTTTTTATTTCTTCAATTTGTGCTCTACCCATTCAGAAACTTAGAAAGTTCTCTGGGAACGGAGTACTAAACACACTTACCGAAGGAGCATTTGTTAAGGGAAAGGATACATTTTGACTTCTTCCCCCTCCTATCACTCTGAGTTCTGCTTTCTATCTCATCTTACAAAACCTGAGAAATTAACCAAATAAGGCCCTAACGGCCCTTCTTCTGCAAACTTAAGTTGTTTAACTTAGCCTTTGGGTTGCTCTATTTTAATTGTGTAAAATAGGTTGACAGCGGACATAAAATTAAACAAGGTCTAGCATATCTAAGTCGTTTGAAATATACTTTGTCCTCTGGTCATGAAAAAGCAGAAACTTCTCATCAATTGGCACTGCATTATAGTAAGTCAGTTGCAAGGAATCTTGAAATAATCCCTTTATATAACTAATTGCTCTCTGTTTAATGACATTAGACGTGCTGTCTTAGCAATCAAAACAGCCTTTGAAATCTGTAACCTTTGGTGATGAGTTTTGTGATGTAAAACCTATATATTTCATCTCTCACAAGCTATAAAAGGAAATTGTGTTCACTGGGGAAAATAAAATTATTTCCATAAAAAAACTGGCATGCCCAGAAGTAAAACAATAGAGGAAGCATAAAAGCCAATAGTCTCATAAAATTTTTGTAAAAACAGTCTCAATTAGAATTCAGCAAATGTTTACTGCATTACTGCCTATGCTGAGTTTGTGTTAGGTAACGGAGATGTAAAGACTGACTCAGTATATCATACATTGGAATCAATTGTTAAATATTATGAAAACTTATAAGGAACTTGTTTTCAACTTGAAATTGGCGGGTATGTTTACACTAAAAATAAATTGAACAATTGTACATCCTAGTGCTACCACCACACTGAAACAGTTTTGGTAAAATTACACTCCCTAAAACTATAAGATTCTTCATATTTTAGATGGTCCAATGTATTCTATTCAGTTGAAGTTCAACTCAGTTCAACTCAAGATAATCTCAATATGACAATTAATAAAATTAAGGACCCATTAGAGAAGACGAGATATGAGCTACATGTAAAATTAGTTCCCACTTCGACTTCAATATCTCTATATTGCCTCCTGAATTTACATTCTTTGAAAAGAAAATACTTCTAGAATTTTATGCTATTCCGTTTTAGTATACGGTGTTTGAATTCAGGCCACTAGCAACTCTGAAAGAAGATCAAACTCCCTTCTTTTTTTTTCTTTTTTGGGTCACACCCTGCGATGCTCAGGGGTTACTCCTGGCTCTGCACTCAGGAATTACTCCTGTCAGTGCTCGGGAGACCATATGGGATGCCGGGGATCGAACCCAGGCCGACACAGGCCAGCCGCGTGCAAGGCAAACGCCCTACCCTCTGGTCTATCTCTCCGGCCCCCAAACTCCCTTCTTAAGTGGATATCTCTTCTGTCATATAAACTGAAAATATAATTTATTCTTATTTTTACTCTAAGTAGAAAATCATGAACTATTCTCAATGATACTATGAAGAGTTGTAATAATTAAACACATTTAAACTGATATCTAACTTACAGTCTGCATGGACTTTGTCCATCCAAATAGTGTTAGTTTGACTTTGCTGTATTAGTAAAACAAAGGCTGATCTCACTTTCTCTGAGTGAGGGTTACCCAGCTTTGCTCCCACCACCATTTCCCTCGCTTTTCCCAGCAGAAAGCAGCTTCAGACATAACCCTGGCTAGCTCTACTTGCCTCTTTTCTGCTGACTTAAAAAATAATTACATGGTGCCAAATGGGATGCCTGCAAAGAGGAATGATAGTGCAGGTTGTAAGAGGGATCTTTTCTGTGGTCAAGTTACCACTTTGGTGAGGTGAGGTTTAATGCATTGAGGTTTGGATAACAACTATGACAACAGTGGTTAAGTGACGAGAGTTCTTCTCATCAAGTTCTGCAAAGAAGAGTGACAAGCCCCTGACATTTTATTTGTTTGCATTAAATATTACAACATAGGAAATATTATTAGACATAATTATTTGATTCTGTAATTCTAATTCTATCAGTAAAAGATTTAGACTTAATTGGTCAAAGAACCTGGCTCTGTTGCATATTCTCTCTCTCTAACATTAAATAATATTTATTTATCATATGTTATTACATATTATTATATATAATATATATTCTTATATATATATAATGAAAAGAGTTTCTCACAAAAGAGCGTCTCGTTTCAATTGCCTCCTGAGTCTGTCATAAATCTTATGGGAAAATTAACTTTGTCACTTCATTTATATTTCCGTTTTGAAACAAACAAATATACACATGCACTATTAACTCTTTGTTAATTTTTGATTCTGTAAGTAGCATATTTACTATCAATGTGTAAAAGCTTTCCTCTGCTTAATGTATACATCTTAAGGACATAGATGATTTAATACCCACAATGATTGACTTTGGTACCCTTTGGTACCCATAATATCTGTATTCAATCTGCTCAACATTATGTGTATATTATCGAAAGACTAAATGAAAAGAGGAAGCAAAGAAGGAAAGGAGAAAAAGAGAGGTAGGGACAGGCATAGGTTAGACATAAAATGATTGTTACTGTATATAGTGTTACTGTACTGACTAAAATTATTTATTGGGATGGAGAGATGGCAGGGTACACAGCAGAGCAGGTCAGGCTCTTGCATTGAACATGGCTACTGAATTCAATCCCCAACTCCCCATATCCCCTCAGTATCATCAGGAATGACCCTTTATCATCCTAAGGTCAGCATATGCGTTGAGTACCACCAGGTGTGTCTCCTCCCCCACATAATAAAGCAAAAATTAAATAAAATAGCACAGATATTGAAATTATAGCTGTTGATATAGTAAGAAAAAGGAAATTTCTAAGCTTTGGGTATACTTTGGTGACTAAGAAAACAGCTAGCTCCATAAGAGCTTACACTTCGTTTGAGAGGAGATATTTAATAGGGTAGTTGGACATCTTTGAGATGATATTTAAATAATATTTAAGCAAATGCTAAACTAAGGTTATTAAAGCTTCTTTTGGTCAATATAAGAAAAAATGTCCTAATTTTCATTTACTTGCTTACAAAATAGCTTGATAACATATTATTTTGGAGGATACAATTCTATTTTATGCTTATGGAAGCCAAATGAAACATTGGATTCTACCAGAAGAAATTTAATTTATCTTAGAAAAACGTGTACAGATTGTGACAAGGCCACTTTAAGAGCAAAGAGTAAAAACCTAGTGCAAAATGAAAAACACAAGTACACAGGATTTCAACTGTTTCTATGACCAAAATGAAAAATATAAAAATAGCTCAAACTCTAAAATTATATTGTATGAAATTATAGATGCATAAGAATCAGTTTCCTCTGAGCTTTTATAATTACATTTTAAATAGAGTACTGACATGTTGTAATTATAATATTAAAATACTAAGATAATCAAAAGCTCAAAAAGGGTGCTCTAGGATTCTAAGGAACTTTGTAAATGTCATTAAAAATTTTACTGTATTTCAATTACAGTATAGGAAGACTGTTATTTGTACCTTTCTCTTCACATCATTTTGGCGTATAATAAAATTATTATTCATATATCTGTGCAAAATATTGAAATTTTTATTCCTATTTTATACACTGTCCACAATTTCCCCCTCATTTATATATATATTTATTTACATATATATTTATTTATATATATTATAAATATATATTTTCTTTTGTATCACTCCTGACAATGATCGGTGGTTACTCCTTGCTCTGCATTCAGGAATCACTCGGATCAGCTGAATGCAAGGTAAACACCCTACCTACTACACTATCACTTTGGTCCGTCCGTCCTCCCCCCAAAGGCCTTATTTTTACTATCTTTCCTCTCCTTTCAAAACATAGTCAGGTTTGATCACCAATAACTCATATAGGGATTCCTAGCATGACCAGAAGTGATTCCTACATATAGACCCAGGAGTAAGAGCTGAGTGTTGCTGGGTGTGGCCCCAAACAAACATCAAGAGTCATTCTTCTATGGTTTTGGCCTCCCCTTTCATATGGATCTTTCTAAAAGCTCATAGCATCTCAACACTTAATACTAAACAAAGTAAGGAACGTAGAGATAGTGCAGGAAGGAAGGTCTTTGCCCTGCATGTGGTTATAGAGGTGATGACGCTGGTTCAAGTACCTAGCACCAGATGTGGCCCTTGGAACACTGCTGTATGTGCTCCATAACACTAAAGAAATAAATTAATTAATTAAATTAAAAGTAGTGTCCTATAGTCATTTGGTTACCATTACTTCTCTTTTACTGTCCTTTCAGGTTTTCTTCTTTTGGGAAAAGACTGGACTTATCTTCTGATAATGACTCCACAACTTCAATTCTCTTTAATATCTTAATCTCTTTTACTCTACCCTTCTTATTCTACCAATTTGTTTTCTCATAGATCCATTCCCTAAGAGCCCTTGGGTAGTTAATTGGCAATGTAGTATCTGAATTATTCTTATCTTGACTGGTACTAAAATGTATTCTCACAGTCCCTTCCTAAAGACATAACAAGTAATGTTCTGACTGCTCCCGCTTTAATCAACCATAAACTCAATTTTATTCAGTTTAATAAGTAAGCATTGTAATACCAGTTGCTCTTGAAATTCTTTCACATGATTGACTGATTTCACTTATCCAAACATAAAAGTGCTGAAATCAAAACTGTATTACTGTTATTCAACGATATATTCCTGCACCTCAGGACTATAGCATTAGAACAGACAGGATGTAACTTATTGTTTCTAATGCTGTGCCCTAAGTATATTACAGTTTCACTTCACTTCACTTGATCACTTGAATCCTGTTATTCATTGACTTGCTCGAGCGGGTGCCAGTAACATTTTCATTGGACCCTATCAAGTGCCAATGTAGCCCAATGGCATCTGGTTGATTCAGGAATATGAAGAGCCCTCACAAAGGATACGACAACCTTTAATGATTCTGTAATCATAGTCTAAGAAGGAAAAAAAAAAAAAGGAAAGAATAAAGAACCCAGGAGCAGGGCTGGGGAGGGGGGGATGTTGGTGGTGAATGGCACTTGGAGGGATGGGCTGACACGTACGATTTTTTTTTATTTGAACTCACGGTGGTATAATAAAATACTTAAAAAATAAAAAAATATGAAGAGCCTCAAACAGTTCCTTCAGGGTCTTGATGAAGAAGTCTGACCATCTTGTAGGTTGGTGGCCACGTGCTCTTTTGACATCCCACGGGATCCAGTCAGTAACGGCTCTAGGTCAGCGGTTGTCTCCAAATCACATACATGTCCAGTCATCTGATTTTCGATGCCTTGGCAAACGAGACAGTGTCCCTGATTCTGGAATAGCGACTGAGGTCGGAACTCCGGATTTCTTCTTTCACTTGAGTGAGGCGTGATATTCCAAGCATAGCTCTTTCGATTCCTCTCTGGGAGACCCGAATAGCATTCTCATCCTGCTTACATAGGCCCAGGTCTCTGAGGCGTATGTTAATGCAGGGAGAAAGGTGGCGTCAAAGAGATGTGCCTGGAGCCGGAGGTTCTTTGTTCTTCCGGCTATTTCTTCGATGCCTTTGAAGGCATTCCATGCCACTCTCTTCCTCCTGCACAGCTCAGGTTTTAGGTCGTTCATAACGTTGACTTCTCGACCTAGGTACACATAACTGCTGCATTCAGAGATGTCTATTCCATTGAGAGTGAATGGGGCCTCCGGAACTAGTTCATTTTCATGAATATAGTTTTGTTGAGATTCAGCTGTAGACCTACCTTTCCACATTCTCGGTCGAAGTCAGCCAGCATTTGTGCTGCTTGGCTAATGTTTGGTGTTATTAGGACAATGTCATCAGTGAAGTGGAGGTGGTGTAGTTGTCGACCATCTATCTTTACTCCCATTCCTTCCTATTCAAATTGTCTCATGATGTTCTCGAGGGTGAAGAGTTTTGGTGAAATGGTATCACCCTGTCGAACCCCTCTTTTGACATCAATGATCACTGCCTTGTAGAATGGTGAGATCCTGGTAGTGAATCCATAATACAGCTCACGAAGGATCTTGATGTATTGGATTTGAACACCCTGTTTGGCTAGGGGCTTCGATGACTGCTTCACTCTCCACAAGTCAGAGGCTTTCTTTAAATCAATGAACGTGGAGACAGAGCGGCATCTTGTACTCCTTACAAAGCTCAATGAGCTTGGTTACCGTGTGTATATGGTCGATTGTGCTGAATCCTTTCCGGGAAGCCAGCTTGCTCGCATGGTTGTCCTTCATCTAGTGTTCTGCCAATCCCGTTCAGGATGAGTCGAGTGAACAGCTTGTAGATGACAGACAACAGGCAGATGGGGCGATAGCTGCCAATTTCGTGAATGTCTCCCTTCTTGAACAGTAGAACTGTCCTGCCGGTTTTCCATTGGGAGGGCACCTTGCTTTTTGGCAGATAGCATGTGAAGAGCCAAGCTAGTGTATTGATGAGTACTGATGGCAGATTCTTCAGGTGTCCGGGTCTGACTTTGTCTGGGCCTGGTGCTGTTCCCTTTTTTACCAACGAAATATTACACTTTACCACGGATATCATAACAAGGATGCCAAGAAGAAATGCCCAAATATCCTTTTTGTCAGCTAGCCCTCCCAAATGAGGACCACATTGATCAAAGCTATAAAAGACAAATGTAATGCCTATCAAGTTATAGGAAGATGGTGGCCCATACCAGGCAGAGGGAATAAAATAAACTAAACTAGTAAACTAAGAGTACCATGATAATAGCATTCAATCCATTTTATTACTCCTATTTCTTTCCTAAGCCTCAGCATTGTCTTTCTACCTTACTAAATAACGTCTCATAGAGATGAGATGTTATTAGGTTAGGTATTACATCCATGAAAAGTTTTTTAGGCATATTCAGTGCCTACATTATTTCATTAGGAAAATAGTGCAGATTCACAAAGCAACATCTTTATCTTCTTTCCCATATTCTCCTTTAAACCTGCTTCCTAGCAGGGAATGAAACATTATTTCCACATAATCCATAGATTTTGGAGCAAAATTATCTTCATATTAGTCTACTTATTAAAGTAGCACAAAACATTTGATTTTAGTACTTTTCATTGATGTCTTTTATTCAAAACTATAGCTATAAGTAAAATTCCGTATTTTGAGAAAGTCCTTATAGAATTGAACTCCCAGTCTTATTTCCCACAACTAGAGGAATGAGCCAGCTGATGAAAATCTCTATGCTCATGTCTTTGGATTCAATAATAATCAAAAGAACATGCAAATATATAATATTAGGTGTAATTCACTATATGAAAATTATGACTTATTTAACATGGCTTTCTCAGGAGAGCAGAAAGAAGTTTACTTAAGCTTACACAGTTGAATTAAGGAACTGTAAATTAGAGCCAGAGTGATAGTACAGTTGTTAGGGCATTTGACCTGCGTACAGCTGACAGCTGAAGTGCATTTGATTCTCAGCTCTCATATAGCCCGCAAGCACCACCAGGAGTGACTAAAAAAGCTAAAGAAAGAAAGCAAGCAACAAGGAAAGGAAGGAAGGAAGGAAGGGAAGGAAGGAAGGAAGGAAGGAAGGAAGGAAGGAAGGAAGGAAGGAAGGAAGGAAGGAAGGAAGGAAGGGAAGGAAGGAAGGAAGGAAGGAAGGAAGGAAGGAAGGAAGGAAGGAAGGAAGGAAGGAAGGAAGGAAGGAAGGAAGGAAAGGAAGGAAGGAAGGAAGGAAGGGAAGGAAGGAAGGAAAGGAAGGAAGGAAGGGAAGGAAGGAAGGAAGGAAGGAAGGAAGGAAAAGGAAAGGAAGTTTAAATTGATTTAAACGTTTCCAAAATCACATATACTCAAAACAGCTCTACACTAGACTCTAGACATATCATGAAGGTAAAGATAAAGCAAACATGATCTATCAAGCAAATAAATGTATGTATACAGATTCTTCCCATTCTTTTTTGTCCATTATTTCTCTCATTAGAGTCAACTTCAAGAACACTAGTGAAAGCTTTATATTTATTATATGGTGAAAATATATAAGAAATTTGCAAACTCAAAAAATTCATACAGATTCTATTCATTTGATTAGTTATAAATAAAATGCAAAGGGAAAATATGTCATTATTTTATGGCAAAATGTCAAAATTATTAGTTTATTTTTGGTAGGGGTCATACCCAGTGGTACTACTCAGGTTTCTGCACTCCAATCACTCTTGGCAGGGCCTAGGGTTCTTATGGGGTGTTGGAGATCAAATCTTGGTCAGACACATGACAGACAAGACGTCTGTTACAGCTTTTAAAACAGAGTCAAGATCCAAGCCGGCAAAATGCTGAGAAAATATTTCATTAAATGAATTCTGACAAATGACTCTACAAAAATAGCACTGACCACAACTATTTCACAAAACAACTATTTAGACTTGCTACAAAGGAACATCTGTCTTGAACAATGGAGAAGAGTCTAGATATATTATCCATGGCAAAGGAAACTACTATTTTAAGAGTAATTATAAATTAACTGCTCAACTGTCCTCTGCTTTATCCCTGAAGCACAAATCATGGGGGCACACCACGAGATAATTAACAGGTTTTATAGAGAAAGAACTTTGGTGGTGAACATTTTATACAGAGGCTAACAAATATTGTGTGGGTAATAAAGGTTATTTCTTATTTTTTGCTTGCTTTTCTTTTAATCATTAATCTTAAAGCTGCACAAAATTAATATTTTTCCAGTATGATTTTATCTGTATGACATAAGATATTATGTCCATACTAGTATTAATTCTTAAATCTGGTATATATTTACTCTGGTATCAGTTCAGAAGCAATAATTACCTACATGATGTTATGTTAATGCTTACTTGAAATTTTTATTTACAAGCAATAGCTTTATTCAAATAGATTTTAGTGCCAGCCCATCTCCTGCGGCTAGCGGCGCAGTTCATCTATAAATACTATATTTAGAGGTGACTACAAGGGTATGCCACCTGCATGGCAAGCCTGGAAAGCTTCCCTGTTTTATTTGATATGCCAAATACCAGTAACAATTATATTAGTTCATTCCCATGACCTAATATAATGGTTTGAGGCTCTTTATGTTCCTGGAGCGAATAGATGCCCTTGGGCTCTACTAGCATGAGACAGGACATATGGAGATATTACTGGTGCCCGCTGTAGCGAATAGATGATCAACGGAGGATAGTAATAGTGATAGTGAAATTTTAGTGCCAAGTGAGAAAGAATTTGGAGCTCCCTGGGAGAACTGGAGTGCTATTGATTTAGAGAAAATACCAAGATCTAGATATGTAAAAGTACTTAGTCTGTTTTCACTCTACATTTCTATTCCTATTACACTGATTTTTTGGTTACATTCTTTTGCTATACATAGCTTTAAAAGCTTAGACCAGAATATGGCTATAGGTATTCATAAAACTGCATGGTTCCAATTCAGTAAGAAACATCATCCCAATTAAGTGCGTTCAGCTTTGTTTGGGGGTATCAAGTGATGAGCTGCAAGAGACTTTCCTTACCAGTGTTAGTATGGAAGAGACAACAAAATGTTCTTGATTGGCCCTTGTTAAATCATTTTAGATCAATAGGTCAATTAAATGTGATCACATGGAGGAAGCATTCTTGAGTCATACAGACTATGCTAAATAAGTTATGGTGATAGAATAGAATTTACATAAAAAATCACATGGACAAAATGTAGAGTAGATTGTTACACTGGTGATCAAGAGTAAATAAAGAGAAAGATATTTATGCCTGCAACAATATGGTATTAATTTTTTTCTTAGAATTTTTGAATGAATATATAGTTCTCAGCATTTCATGAAAGCAATTTATTTTTTATGAATAATATTTTTCTAATTTTGTACCAAGTACAGGAAAGAAAATAATTATACATTAAATTCCTGCCCTTAATTTGCTCTTATTATTAAAAGACACCATACGTAAATGTATGCTTTTAAGTTCTCATGCCAAACATAAAACCACTGTTTCTCACGTAACTCAGAGTGTAGGATGTAAAGAAGGAAGAATTTAGCTTTGAGTTCTGTACCCTCTCTTCATTTGTTTATGATGTCATTGAAGTGAACTATTATATTTTACTATTGTTACTTTCTTAATTTTTTTTCTGCTTTATTTACTTTCCTGTTCACCAAGTCTTTCAAGTAATATCTTCAAGCACCAAACAGTTCAGTGATCTTTTTCATCAATATTTAAATTTCTGCTTTAAAAATCAAGTTAACCACTAGATCTCTTACCTACTCAGACTCTTACAGAGAATTTTCTCCTAGTAAGAATCATTTTACCTTACTTGTCTTGAATATGCTCATCACAAGACCTTGGAAGATCATAGTAGCAAACCCTGGTCTTTCAAGCAGACTCAAAAGAAACCAAATAAATACTGTTTGGGGAAAGATCCAGAGTCTTAATAACCTCCTACTTTGCCCATGCATGTTTCTGGGTCTTATTTTCATTTACTTCTTTTTTATTTCCAGAGCTCTATTTCATTTACTAATATTCATTTCAGGTCTTTACTCTGTGTTGGCAGCTCATATTAACATCTTGTGTTTTATCTGTGTCCCTGAGTTTGCTTCATTCTGTTTCCTCTCACATGCGCTTTTGAAGGTTCTTATAGTAACTATAGTTACTACTAGATTTAAAGAGCTAGTTCTCACCCAAGTGACTTTCTTCAAAGTAAAGAGGATTGACAAGTCTAGCAGTTTTTAGAAAAATCTTCAAATAAAAAATATTTGTTTGGGGGTGTTGCAGGACACCTAAAAGCCTAAAAGCCTCTGCATCTGCCCTGGATTGCCTCCTGCAGGTCACTTCATAGATAGGAGGGTAGTCTGAATGTGGCAGTCTTACCTGACCATGTATTCTGTAGTGGCTGGTATAAATATTCTCTCATGCTACCACAATCATCGTGGGACTAGCTAGATCTTACCAGCATATTTGCCTGGCCACATTGAATCTCTAAGTAATTAGACCAGAGAGAAATGCTGTTTGCCTCCAAGCAAGTAAGCATGGCTCCCTGAAAACTCAAAGGCAACTAAAATACAAAACTACAGTGAATTAGACGAGACTCTTCTGAAGTCTTGGAGAAACATTTAACTGGCATTAGTACTAGTCTTTGGTACAGAGACATGCCATCTCAGAAACCCCCTTCTCTACCCTATAAGGGCATTTCCAGGCAGAGCTTGGCTCAAAACATTAGCATATAATAGGGCCTAGGTGAGGTGCTGGGAGAAATTGCTTAAGGGCATTTGACCCTTCCTGCTTCCCAAGTGGGAGGTCTGAGTTGCAGGGGTATAAAACCAGCCTGCTTCCTCTCTCTCTCTCTCTCTCTCTCTCTCTCTCTCTCTCTCTCTCTCTCTCTCTCTCTCTCTCTCTCTCTCTCTCTCTCTCTCTCTCTCTCTCTCTCTCTCTGGGCTCTCTTTTTGGGGCTTGCACTCTTCTTGGGAGTTTTGTCTGTGACTCCTCTTTACAGGGCCTTAACACGTGGTGGCCACCATCTTGGCCTACAAGTGGCTGGGGTTCTAGTCAGGAATCCTAAGCACAGGGTTTTTCCTATTGCTGATTTGTATGCCTGAACCTGTGATAAGTAAAGCATTTTAAAACTGCATCGGATTCCTGAGTCTTCATCCATTCCCGCAGGCTTCAGAGGTAGAAGGGAACTCGCTTCCCAGCACTGTTGGGGACCCCAGTGGCAGCGTTCCCTGACAGGGGTGAACACCCAATCTCAGGACCTGGAACCACTCCCATGACAGTGAAACTAGTGGCATTTTTAGGATGCAACAGTGCAAGAGCACTGGGCAAGCAAAAAATTGTGTGTGTGTGTGTGTGTGTATATATATTTATATATATGTATATGTATGTATATATATTATATTTACATGTGTTTGTGTTTATATGTGATATATATGTGTTATACACATATGTGTATATGTGTGTTCATATAAATATACGTATATGTTATATATTGTATAAAATTTATATATATATAAATTTGGGGCTATGATACATTAAGATACATTCTGTACCTTAAAGGAAATGACCAAAATATAAAAGAAAATATTTGCCCACCACTCTTCTGACAAACTCCTAATTCACAAGAGATATAAAGACCTTGTAGACTATTGCAAAAAAAAATATCTAACCAAAAAATATCTATCCAAAAACAGGGGGAAGAGGTGAACAGAAGCTTCCCGAGAAGGCATACAATGGCTAATTGGCTTAGGAAGTTCTCTGTACTCATGAAGGAAATACAAATAACAGAAACAATTAGATATTAACTCACATCACAGAGACTAGCACACAATAAAAAAAAGCCAGAAACAACCTGTGTTGGCATATTTCTGAGGAAAAAGGGACCATTATTCACATTTCATGAAATGTTGACTGGTCTAGCTAGCCTTTCTGGAAACCAATATGGATATTCCTCAAAAAACTAGGAATTGAGCTCCCATTTGACCCAGTAATTCTACTTCTTATAATATCCAAGGGTCCAAAAGCACAAAATAGAAAAGATATTTGCACTTCTATGTTTATTGCAGCACCATACATGATAGCCAAAATCTGGGAACAACCAAAATACCCAAGAGCAGGAGACTGACTAAAGAAATTGTGGTACATAAACACAGTGGGATATTAGTTTTCCAAAACAAAAGATGAAGTCATGAAAATTGCTGCTATGTGGATAGACCTAGATTTTATGCTGAGTGGAGTTAGTCAGAGGGAAAGAAATTGACAGTAGGGGTATGTTAATGTTAATATGCCATTGTAGGGGGCTAGAGCAATAGTGCACTGGCTAGGGCTCTTGCCTTGTACATGAGCTCATCTGGATCTCTGAGCGCTCCAAGGAACCCTCATATGAATGATCCCTGTAAACCACAAGGCCAAGAGTAAGCATTGATCACAGTCTGGTGAGTCTCAAACCCAAAACAAACAAACAAACAAACAAACAAACAAATAAATGTTTGCTTAAAATATGTCATCTTGGGGCGGAGCGATAGCCCAGCGGGTAGGGCATTTGCCTTGCACGCTGCCAGCCTGTACCAGCCTGGGTTCGATCCCTGGCACCCATATGGTCCCCCGAGCACCGCCAGTAGTAATTCCTGAGTGCAGAGCCAGGAGTAACCCCTGAGCGCTGCCAGGTGTGACCCAAAAAGCAAAAAAAAAAAAGTCATCTTGCTTAAAATGTGAATTAAAATTTTCTAGTGGTCTCTGGATTGCTAGTAATAAAGCTATGCATTGTGACTTATTTAATTTTTTAAGAAGGCATCTCACAAGCCATGCTCAAAGGCCACTCTAGGCAGTACTTAGACAGTCCAACCCTTTTTAGGTCCATTTATGATGTTCTGCTTAGTCCTTACAGTGACAATGATAATTCTTGGGTACTGGTGCAGTTCAGCAGTGTTTGGGAGTTTCTAGAACTCAGGATGTCATTCTGGTTACTGGGAAGAATCCCTGGATTATCTCCCTGACCTTTCTCACAAAAATATGAGAGTAATCACTCACCTCATTATGACTACCATCCCATGGAAATGGGTGACTCAGAGGTTAAGTTCATTTCAAATGGAGATATTTAAAAATGCATAAGAGAAATCATGCCTCTATGTTGGTAATAGCTTGGGTAATTACTTTCCAGGTCAATTTTCTCCCCTCTCTCTAGTATTTCATTTATTTTTAAGGCTCTCTACATTAGAAACATATAGAGTATAAACCTTGAATTTGAGTTTACTCAGGAAAACTTCATTTTTTTTTCCTTTTTTAGTTTGATGTTTATCCATTATCTCTTTTATTTAGAATCTTAGCACTAGGGATATAAACAAGTAAGCTGAGTGAGTTCTATATAGATATGAGAATTACTGTCATCCTGCTAGATGGTGGTTTCAATACTTAATTTTCCTTCGTAATCATCACTTGATCACTTGATCACTTGAATCCCATTATTCATCAATTTGCTCAAGAGGGCGCCAGTAACATTTCCATTTAACCCTATCACGTGCCAATGTAGCCCAATGGCATCTGGTTGATTCAGGAATATGAAGAGCCTCAAACCGTTCCTTCAGGGTCTTTACAAGGAAGTCTGATCATCTTGTAGGTAGGCGGCCACGTGATCTTTTGACATCCCGTGGTATCTCCAAATCTGATTTTGATGCCTTGGTAAACAAAACAGCGTCCCTGATTCTGGAATAGCGAAGGCGGTCAGAACTCTGGATTCCTTCTCTCACTTAAGTGAGGCGTGATATTCCAAACATAGCTCTTTCGATTCCTCTCTGGGAGACCCAAATAGCATTCTCATCCTGCTTTCGTAGGGCTCAGGTCTCTGAGGCATATGTTAATGCAGGGAGAACCATGGAGTCAAAGAGATGTGCCCGGAGCCAAAGGTTCTTTGTCCTTTTACCTATTTCTTCAATGCCTTTGAAGGCATTCCATGCCACTCTTCCTCCTGTGCAGCTCAGGTGTTAGGTCATTCATCGTGTTGACTTCTCGACCTAGGTACACATAACTGCTGCATTCAGAGATGTTTGTTCCATTGAGAGTGAATGGGGCCTCAAAAACTAGTTTATTTTTCATGAACATAGTTTTCTTTTGATTCAGCTGTAAACCTATCTTTCCACATTATCGGTCAAAGTCAGCCAGCATTTGTGCTGCTTGGCTACTGTTTGGTGTTATTAGAATGATGTCATCAGCGAAGCGGAGGTGGTGTATTGCCGACCATCTATCTTCACTCCCATTCCTTCCCATTCAAGTTGTCTAATGATGTTCTCCAGGGTGGCACTGAAGAGTTTTGGTGAAATGGTATCACCCTGCCGAACCCCTCTTTTGACATCAATGATCACTTCTTTGTAGAATGGTGAGATCTTGATGTATTGGGTTTGAACACCCTGTTTGGCTAGGGCTTCGATGACTGCTTCAGTCTCCACAGAATCAAAGGCTTTCTGTAAATCAATGAACGTGAGACAGAGCGGCATCTTGTACTCCCTACAAACCTCAAATTGCTTGGTTACTGTGTGGATATGGTCGATTGTGCTGAATCCTTTCCGGAAGCCAGCTTGCTCGCATGGTTGTCCTAATCATCACTAATATAAGACAAACATTAAACTTACATAAATTCAATGTAAATATTATCAAGGAGTTGGACTCAATCTGCTATATTCTAATGACAAAAAATACCATTAATTACCGGTACATGAGAGTTGTCTTGGGGAGATAGTGTCTGTAGTAAAACATACAAAATATTATAAATTTGAAAGAATTTAAGTGGGGAAAATAAAATGGAGGTCAAGGATCAGTCAGGTGTGTAATAGCGAACAGTACGAACAAGCAGAATTCATTCTAATTGCAATTTGAGCAATCACATGCGTTTGCACGTTTCTTCATCTGGACAGTGACCTTTCCCTCAGACAGGCACGGAATTTGGGTCAGTTCTGCTACCCTCTCTTCAGACCTCTACCTTCTGTGCCCAGGCTGAAGAAGAAAGGATGCACTTTGTAATTCCTCTCATTTTTTTTTCTGACTGAATCACTACCGCAGCAGTGGATGGGTTTTATTTCAGAAATGTTCTTCCCCTGGGTGACATTTTTAGTGCTCATGAAAACATTTAAATAATAAAAGACTGTTAAAGCACTCAGTGATCTGGTCTTATTTACAGAGAAGCAATGGCCAATAAAAGATACCCCTTATCCACTGCAGATTGGTTATAATGCAGTAAGAGCATTTATCATGATGTCTTCAATAATTTGCTTCCATGTCTCTTCTACTTTTGACTGCTTCTTCTTCAAGATCACTTGGGACTCATTATAACTTCCTAAAGCCAAGCACAGCATTATAGCTTTCCAGATACTGTGTTCTCTCCCTCTGCTTTCAATACAGATACCAGATTTGTTCTTAAGCATTTATTTTTCAGTCTCTTCATTATTTAAAATGTTAATAATACAATATATCTTGGTACAACAAGCCCAATCACTTGAGCCTAGCTTTACTGCTCCTCAGACTTATCATGAATCCATTTACATAAGCAATTTTGTTTCTCAAGTATCTCATGATTGTATCCATTCATTCACTCATAGAGAACACATGTACTGAACTACTCATATGTGGGCAGTTGTGTTAGGTGCCCATATTTACTAATTATATTATACTCATTTGTCACTTGTCTTCCCATTTTTCATCAATTTGCTCGAGTGGGTGCCAATAATGTCACCATTCATTGGGAATGAGGCCCATTATTGTTACTGTTTTTGGCATATCGAATATCTGACGGGTAGCTTGCCAGGTTCTGCTGTGGTTCTTGGTTCATCCCAGGTGGCCCAGTCTTTTTCTATATCAGATCATCAACCAGGGCCCACGGGACAGAGCCCTGGGTGTAGACAAGTCTGTATCCTGTCTGCCACCTGCCAATGCAGATGGGCACAGCAGACACTCTGCAACCTCAAGGGGCCAGAATATTATACTCATAAGGTTTAAAAATTATTATATAGTTAGTCTTGATGTCCATCCTAATTGGTCCCTTGATGCTTTTACTTTGCTTTTAAAGCTCTTCAGTGTTTCTCTTCAGTGCTAGATATATTGCTAATATATCTATTACCTATATATATATATATATATATATATATATATATAAAAGCTCTTCAGTGTTTCTCTTCAGTGCTAGATATATTGCTAATATATCTATTACCTATATATATATATATTTTTTAATGTCCACTTCTTGATTCCTTTTGGTATTTATTTGTCCTCTAGTTTTCTAACTTTTAAATATTAATTGCATGAGAAAGTTTCGGCCGAGACTTCGACCGAGAATGTGGAAAGATAGGTGTACAGCTGAATCTAAAGAAAACTATGTTTATGAAAAATAAACTAGTTCCGGAGGTCCCACTCACTCTCAATGGAACAGACATCTCTGAATGCAGCAGTTATGTGTACCTAGGTCAAGAAGTCAACATGATGTACGACCTAAAACCTGAGCTGCACAGGAGGAAGAGAGCAGCATGTACTGTCTTCAAAAAACATCGAAGAAATAGCCAAAAGAACAAAGAACCTCTGGCTCCGGGCACATCTCTTTGATTCCACTGTTCTCCCTGCATTAACATATGCCTCAGAGACCTGGGCCCTACAAAAGCAGGATGAGAATGCTATTCGGGTCTCCCAGAGAGGAATCGAAAGAGCTATGCTTGGAATATCACACCTCACTCAAGTGAGAGAAGGAATCGGAGTTCTGACCACTGTCGCTATTCCAGAATCAGGGATGCTATCTTGTTTGCCAAGGCATCGAAAATCAGATGGGCTGGACATGTAATGCGATTTGGAGACAACTGCTAGACTAGAGCCGTTACTCACTGGATCCCATGGAATGTCAAAAGATCACATGGCCGCCCACCTACAAGATGGTCAGACTTCTTCGTCAAGACCCTGAAGGAACGGTTTGAGGCTCTTCATATTCCTGAATCAACCAGATGCTATTGTGCTACATTGGCATGTGATAGGGTCCAATGGAAAAGTTACTGGCTCCCACTCGAGTAAGTCAATGAATAATGGGATTCAAGTGCTCAAGTGAGAAAGTTTCTCAGAGATTTACATTCACTGTCTCATCTGTTTCTCCTTACCAGGTTCAATATACTAAACTATTCCTTTGCTACCCATGTTTTTCAGAAAGAGAGAACTGAGGTTGAGATTTTTCCGGGAATTCACATGGATAGTAAGTGGAAGAATGAACAACTAAGCAGTCACTAGTCATTTTGCTCCAAAGTTCTTTTTTCCCCATATAAATATCAATATGAAAACTACCATTTTTTCCTGGAAACAACAGGAATTTCATAACATGGACAGTCAAAATACCAAACAAGAAAATGGTTGGTTGTGACTTTTTGTCAAATCAAAGGGAAAATAATTTGTACTCAGTTTATGACAAAGTGGGGCTTCCCAATACAAGAACACCCTGAGGTAAATATGAGCAAATAATTAGGAAGTCAAGGGAAAGCGATTAGTCATGGTACTGGATGTACCTAAAATTGTGAAATATTACATGAAATGAAACCTATTTGCTTCTATGTAACCATCACCAGTGCTCCTTCTGGAATATTTTGCAATCAATAAGTAATATACAAATACTATAAGTGTATTTAAATGTATAGATATGCATGCCTTGGTTTGTATGTATCATATATATTTTTATTCTGCATCTGAAGCACTCAAAGTCCTCTACATAAATATTAAGATCTTTTGGGGCCAGAAAGAGATCTTAAAGGGCTGGAGCACATGCTTTGCACACAGGAGACCCTAGATATAATCCCTGGCACTGCATGTCTCCTGACTATCTCCCAAGCAACTTATGAACATTTTTCCTAGAATCTGAGCACGACAGAATGTGGCCCTCCCTAATCAACAAAAGAAAACATTTAAAATAGTGATATATTGGAATTGAGCAAGTATTTAACAGTGGGGTTTGGTTTTCCAGTACTCATGTTACAATACTGGTGGCAATATGGGCTATTCTTCTCACTCCTCATGTTTAGAGCTTGGAATATGCATTTTTATTTACTGTAGAAAACTAGAATACTGAAGAGTGTTATGTTAGAGTACATGGAATCAGTATTTCAACTTTGTTAATGTAAGAATGAATAGCATGAAAGACTAATAACAAGAATTTGTCAACTGACATGCGTAGTACTCTAACATAGAAATAAAACTTTGGAAAAAATTAAAACTTTATAAATAACATAATTATCTGGCCAGAAAGTTACTACAGTGGACAAGACACTTGCCTTGCACGTATATGTCTCAGGTTCAATTCCTGGCACTCCATGTGGTCCCCATGTCCTAGAGGAGTGATCCCTGAATGAGCCAGAATACCAAGAGAGAGCCGGAATACCAAGATAGAATTGGTATACCAAGAATGAGCCTTAAACACCAAAAGTGAGCCCTAAAAAGCACTGGATGTGACCCCAAAACCAACAAAAGAATACAGCTGAAAGGATTTTAGTAAAATTGACTGAGAACCATCAAATCAATAGCATGCTTTATGTGAACAACATGTTATGTTCATTCAATCCTGAAATTTAGCAGCAGGCAGAAATTAACCAGTATACCCAGGACTTAAGAGAATCTCCAAAACTTCGGAAGGGGAGATAATCTCCAGAAAGATTTAGAAAGAAGACTGGGAGAGAGCAGCAAGGCATGCAAGAAGCCGGGTTCAATTTTGGCGTTTTGTGTTCCCCCAAGAACCTCTGGGCAACCATTAAGCACAGAGCTGGTATAGTCTCCAAACCAAAATTATACAAAATATGAATTAGGACAAATATTTGAAACATTCCTTTAGTTTCATTAAATAATTCATAATAGTGAAATAATATCCCAGAAAATTTTTTATAGAGGGTTTTTGTTGTTGTTGCTTGTTTTGTTGTTGTTTGCTTCCGGATACACCCCTGCAACTACAGGGCTTACCTCTGTTTCTGTGCTCAGAGATTGCTCCCTGAGGTGTTCTGGGGAATCATACTTGGTACTGGACATTGATCCAAGATCGCATGCTTACAGGACAAGCACCTTCTCCCTGTACTGTCAACCAAAATATCCTGGGAGTTTTGAATTTTAAAACTAAGATTCTGTACTTTGTAAGCCATCAGATATTCACATTCTCAATTTTTTTCCTTTCACATTTTTCTTCACTTCATGATATATATATATATATATAATTATCAGCAAAAGAAAAATCTATTATGAAATGTCATATCTAAGAAAGATTAGAAAAAAGAGAAAAATGGAATTTCAAAATGACAAATTCACGGCATTCATGAAAGCAATCTGTCCAAACCCAGCTTTTTTAAAGTTCTGTAATCTTAATGCTGTGATACAGAAGCATACATTTCTTTGTATAGTGAGATTTAAAAAAGCAATTAGACTTTCAGAAATAACAAAAACTTGCCTTCAAATATGCACTAACATCTACTTTATTTAAATAACCTTTAGTGATACTAGTTTACATGGTAAAAAGAGTTTTTAAATAGAAGTGATAAGAATTTTTATTCAATCTCTGGGAATGTTTTTCTTTGCCTAACTACATGACTAATTAAAAAAAATCTAGTACTCTGCATACATTTATTAAACATTACAATTTGGTCTTTGTCTGACTTCATGGTTAATTATGAGGCCACATTTTTACCCACTTAGCCTGGCTTGACTTCCTGCCATCCATTCACCAGGTGTCAAAGAGAGATCCAAGACTCAGGGCACTCAAGATCTCTTACAAAACCACTAACACCCATTAGCTCTCAAATTAGGGCCCAGTAAATCAGTTCAGAGTGGACAGCATTTTAGAGAGCTCATTGAAAAGGATGTAGCAAGAATCCTTAGGGGACTGTCCTCTAATTTTTGCCAGCAGAGACTTTAAAGACAGCTCAGAGAGTTCATTATGCAAATGGAATTGTCTAAATCTGTTGACTGAGAGTCTGAACTAA
This sequence comes from Cryptotis parvus, assembly GCA_021461705.1. Classification (NCBI taxonomy): domain Eukaryota; kingdom Metazoa; phylum Chordata; class Mammalia; order Eulipotyphla; family Soricidae; genus Cryptotis; species Cryptotis parvus. Next base: position 45,882 of record JAJIBD010004341.1, read on the forward strand.
ACAGACCCCAGGCAGAAATATCTGCCTGACACATGCTCGCTCCTGCAGAGGGACTCGGGTAGGAGGCTCTGACCTATCCATATTTACCCTGAAATTAATAAAGGGCAAGGAAGTTCATCCAGAATATGAGTCACAGAGAATTTAGAAAACTGAATAAAATTTAAAAGAAGGGATTTTTTCTTTATTCTATCTATTCTTCAAGGAAGATGTCGGAACATTTCAGCCCTGAAATACTGTTCTTTATCTAAATACATACATAGAAAAGCATCAAATATATCCATTTTCATATTATTAAAAGCAGTGCAAATATACACGTATAATTTAACAATGGCTTATTTTGTGTGTATATTAACACATATAATATTTATTATTTATATTTATTTAATGTATTTTATATTGGGGGACACCGACCACTCTGGGAGTCTCATTCATTATCGAATTAACCAGACAAATCAACTAAGAACGGCCATGCACCACCATTTTGGCATTCAATATGCCATTCAATATGGCATTCAATATCACCATCTTGGCATTCAATATGCCAAGAACAGTAATGATGATGGACCTCATTCCCATGATCTGAACAAATGGTTTGTGGCTCTTCATGTTCCTATAGCAAGCAGATGCCCTAGAGCTACACTAACTCACAACAGGAACAAATGGAGTCGTTACTGGTGCCCTTCGAGCAAATTGATAAATAACAGGAAGACAAGCAATACAAGTGATATTTATATGTTACTTTATATGTATAAATATATATTTATATATGAATATATAAATAGATTCATGTATAAATGAATATAACGTTGTATATTCATATGTAAATGAAAGGGGCAGAGAGAACACAAAACCCAATAGTTGTGTGATGTATGGCAACAACTTAGAGTTGCTAAATTCTCTTATCATTTTAGTGTATCCTAAAATAGACCTCAGTTTCCTCATTATGCGGGAAAACTCATCAAAGTGTCATTCTTTAGGAATTGGTTCTATACCTTTTTCCACATTAGATGATTTGTGCGAAACACTAATAAAAGGAGATTTTAGAGTTTCCTGAAAAAAAATTTAAAGCATTCACTTCTTCAGGTTAATGACTTCATTTACTTTGTGTGCAGCTTTGAGGTTCTTAAATTGTAACATATTTAAGACATTTGAAATCACTCTGAATCCTACAAACATAATTCTCCCATAAATGGAATCAAAATCCATTGGACTCACCCTTTGTCACAGATATGTAGCATCACCACTGAAGAGCAAATACTCTTGCCTAGGCAGCTTTAAATCCTGTTTAAGATTTTAACTTAGTAAGGTATTACTTTCTATATTCTGCATAATATATACACCTAAGAGTTAGAGTCGGATATCAACCAAGTGCCCATTAAAACAAGATAACTGGGGCCCCCTTTTTTTTTTCACTTTCATTTAAACGAAAACTACCTACTGGGAAATATACTTAGTTTGTAACAATGTGGTAAAACTTGTCATACTTTTTGTGCTTGTAAAATCTGATCAATATTTCTAGAAAGGAATATCAAGTTATAGAGAGGCTTACATATTCTCTCTCATGTTGATATACGCGCCTGTAAATGATTATTGTAAATGATTATTGTAAAGTATTAAATATTTAATACTTTAGGACATTAAATATTTTTATTGTGTTTTGAGCTTGAGTCTCACCTAGCTGTGCTCAGAGCTTACTTCCTGGCTCTGTGCTTAGGAATCACCCTCGGGGTTGGGCAGGACATCATATGCTCCAGGGATTGAACCATGGTTGCTGTCTTCAAGGCAAGGGCCATACCAATGTATTATCTCTCTGCCTCCTAAGATTTTATTCTTTAAGATTTATGTACAAAATAGTATAAATTGATATGTATAGTAATTTTGTCTAAGTTTGCTCTTCAATTGCTTCTCTGTTTCTTTTCTTGCTTATTTTCATCTGTAGAGCCTATGTTCTCTCTTGAACATCGATTTCTCGCTTTTCTCCCCTTTCATCTTTCTTAACAAGTTCAATAAAAACTTCATTTGCCAAAAATGTTTTCTCAAAAATTTTGGTGTAAATGTCCAAAACTGGAAAAGACTACATACATCAACTATGATCCTCTATTAAAAATAATGTGAAGGATTTCTGGCATCTTTTATGAAATTAAAATGATATAGAAATATTAACTCTCATATCCCATCTCATTTATGCATGCTTGAGGAAATCGTCACAATTCCACCCAGCAGACCAGACTATCATAGCCCGGATCATCGACAGCCACCCTGCAGCAGTTTTTTTTTTCAATCCGGCCCAGGTATGCTGAACCAGAGACTCTCAGACATGGGGCAGAGCTGCTACTTGCTCTCCCCGTGCCCAGCTGCTCGTGAGGCGCCCGGCATGGCGGGTTCTAGCCTGCCACCTCAGCTGAGCCTCACAACAAGCCAGACCACCCTCCCCCACTCCATGGGGCCCGCCATTTTCCACATCCGGACTTCCATCTCGTCACAACTCCACCCAGCAGACCAGACTATCACAGCCCAGCTTGCGTGGCCTCTAGCGGCCGTGCAGTTCATCAATAAATGCTTTATTTAGAGGTGACTACAACAGTATGCCACCCGCACGGCAAGCCTGGCAAGCTGCTCGTGTAGTATTTGATATGCCAAATACCAGTAACATTTATATTAGGTCATTCCTGTGACCTAATATAATTGTTTGAGGCTCTTTATGTTCCTGGAGTGGGCGGATGCCTTTGGGTTCTACTAGCATGAGACGGGATATATGGAGTAATTATGGTGCCCTCTCTAGCAAATAGATGATTAATGGGAAGATAGTGATAGTGATAGTAAGGAAATCGATGTGTTTTAGACATTCTCTTGAAACCTTATTGGTAGATTAATGCTTGCTTTATTTTTATTTCTTTATGATTATGTTTCTTTTTTTCCCATGAAAAAAGTGTTACAAGGATCACTTTTAAAATAAAGATCATAAGCACCTTTCTATAAAATTGGAAACTAAAAATGAAAATCTTCCTCTTCTTGTTGCATGTTTGTTTCCTACATGAAATATCCTTTTAAGAAGAATAATGACAAGTCTTTGCCGAGAGCCAAGAGTGTGCATGCTAAAGTAACTGAAAGCTGCCATTAGAAATAGCTATTTGTATTGTAAAAACCATTATTCTACTAATTGATCCATCTTATTTTTTAGATAAAATTTGAAATAATTAAATGGCCTTTTCTACATACCGATGTAGACACAGGTAGCGAAGGAGCTATGAAAGCCCACTGTCTACAGAAACCCTTAAAACTTGCATCCTACCAACTAGCAATTTTCGCAATCAGCCCTTTTATTTTTCTGCACCACCATCCTTGAAACCTTAAACCACGGAGGTGGCGCTGGAGAAAGAACTGTGTTTCATTTTCACTCAGTGGGTAATGGGTGTTAAAGGACCGAATGTGCTTTTTGCTCTCTGAAGCACAGTGTGCTTTCCCTGTTTTGCAGTCATTTTCTCCAATTCAATGCAAATTCTTGTAATTTCACCCAGAAATAAATGTTATTAAATGCCCCATTTCTCTCACATATGTCAGAAACTTTACTCCCCACCACCAGCTGTATTTTTGTCAAAATTAAAATCTACATTGTAAACCAGATCGACAGACTCCAAATAAGCAAAGTTGTCAGCAAGAATAAATGTAACTGCAAGCATGCATCAGGATAAATGAGCAATGACGAACAGACATTCATTTCTGAGTGATGAATATTGCCAGCCTTCTTCTCTCTTGCTGTACCCGGTTGCTTTAATTTTAGATATAAATAAATGACTTATTAGTTATAAGCCCCTCTCCAAAAAATAGAACGCATGAAAATTAGCACCATTATGAGCAATATTTTCATGAATTTTAATCCTATCTGATTTATGATGGCCTTAGTCAAACCATGTTATTGAAACAGGAAATACATTTTAGTTAGTAACAGACTGTTGGTTGGCTATCCTTTATTTCATATTGAATGAAAATTATACAGAGATTGCTGGAGGCTATTGAAAATGCTTTGAGATTTTTTTCTAAGAGTAGGAATTAACATTACTTTTGGTATTAACTGAATTAGAAGAGAGACATATTCAAAAAATTAGCAGATTGAGAAATCAATCCCCCCAAATTAGAAATAATTATTTTATTGTTATTTTTAATTCTAATTAATCTTAAATATGAAAGACCTACCTGGGAAAATATTGCTCATGAAATATGCAGGCTCAGATCTGAAATTTGTGCTGAAGGTTTTCTCTAGAATAACAATAACTAATGTGTAGCCATTTTAGAGTGAAAATCTGATGTTATCCTAGGCTATAAAATCTGATCCATAAATATATTGTTTATGCTGTTCATTTAAAGGTACAGTAAAATGAATTAAAAGACAACAGATTTTTTCATTGAAATAACATATATAGTTTATAAGTGCATAAAAATAAATATAAGCACATACTACCTTAATTTTGCCACTAAAAATCTATTTCATTCCTCAGTATACAATTGATGACTTTCATGGAACTTAATTCTCTTCTTTCCCTTTCTCTTTGGCTAACTACTAGCTGGTTTTAAAAGACTTTTTGTAGTAAAGAGTTCTTGATTGACCAAATGCTTAACAAATATCAATTAGCTTACTTCCTGCAATTTTTTTTTTCCGTCACACCCGGCAATGTTTAGGGGTTACTCCTGGCTCTGCACTCAGTCAGGAATTACTCCTGGCTGTGCTCGGGGACCATATGGGATGCCGGGGATCGAATCCAGGCGGCACAGGCCGGCGCAAGTGAAAGGCAAACGCCCTACCCGCTGGGCTATCGCTCCGGCCCTTCCTGCAATTCTTATACTACAGATAAGAAAGCCAAAACAAAGAGGAAAAAGTGACTTTACTGACTCTCGAGAAAGATAACTGAGTTCAGACTTGAGAAGAGTAATGTAACTCCGAAAGCTATCCCTGGTCTTTGCAATACGTTGCTGGTAGTTCTTCCATAGTTTCAGGTTGTTGAGCTATTCCTCAGAGCTGTTCAGAAACCAACAGATGAGGTGCTGAAGAGATAGTACATGGGTCAGAGGTGGGCATACTTTGCACTAGCCAACTGTAATGTGCATTGTCCGAGCACCAATGACAGGTTTAATCTTGGTGAGCTCTGAGTACCGCTGATGTGGTCCAGGAAGTGCCTGGGCCTGTCCTTCAATCCCTTGATGATTGAATCATCTAGTCATATTGCTACTAGGTGAGCCTGGGAGTCCCACAATTAAAAAAAAAAATACGAAAGCCAATTGCTCTGACTCCATGATGAAACAACTGCTTTTCTCACTTAAAACCTAGTTCCTCCAAATTATATTTTAAAGGGAAAACATTTTTTCTTACAAAAAATAACTACCTTTTCCCATTATTTATTTATTTTTTATTTTTATTTTTACAATTAAAAAGATATACAATTAAAAGTTCATATTTGGAATTTTGGTCATACAGTGTTCCAGCACCCATCCCTCCACCAGTGCCCATCTCCAACCACAAACGTCCCGGTTCCCTCCTCCCTCCCCCCCCTCCACGATGGCAGGTTCTTTATTTCTTTCCCTTTCTCTTTCTCTTTTCCTTCCCTTCCAGACTATGGATTACAGAACATACATTAAAGGGTTGTCATGTGTATCTTTTTGCCTCTATTTAATGCTCAGTTCTAGGTTGGCATTAGTACCCTCTACAATTGTTAGCACACTGTTCTGTTTTCTGTCTTACCTAGCCTCTGACTCCCACAGTTTTGTGATAATTTCCACCTTTGACAAGACCTCCTGATATATATTTCACTTCACCTTGGATATTGGTATCATAATATGTACATATATAATTATGTTATGCAAATAAATGTAGTCATTCTGTATCTGTCTCTCTCCTTCTGGGTAATTTCACTCAACATAATCTTCTCCATGTCCATCCATTTATAGGCAAATTTTATAACTTCATTTTTCCTAACAGCTGCATAGTATTCCATTGTGTAGATGTACCAAAGCTTCTTTATCCAGTCATCGATTTTTGGGCACTCTGGTTGCTTCCAGATTCTGGCTATTGTGAATAATGCTGCTATGAACATTTAAGGAGGGATGGTGTTTCCGCTGCGAATTTTTGGTTTCCCAGAGTAGATTCCCAGGAGTGGTATGGCTGGGTCAAATGGGAGTTCAATTTCTAGTCTTTGGAGGAATGTCCATATTGTTTTCCAGAAAGGCTGTACCAGCCGGCATTCCCACCAACAGTGGATGAGTGTCCCCTTTTCCCCACATCCACGCCAGCACTTGTTGTTCTTGCTCTTTTGAATATGTGCCAGTCTCTGTGGTGTAAAGTGATATCTCTTGTTGTTTTGATTTGCATCTCTCTGATGATTAGTGATGATGAGCATTCCATGCACAAAAATCAGATCAAAATGAATTAAAGATCTCAATATCAGAATTGAATCCATAAAGTACATTGAAGAAAATATAGGAAAAACCCTCCAGGACATTGAAGCTAAAGGCATCTTCAAAGGTGAAACATCACTAACAAAGCAACTAGAAGAAAAGATAAACATATGGGACTACATGAAACTAAAAAGCTTCTGCATCTCAAAAGAAACAGTGAGTGACTAAGATACAAAAGCAGTCCACAGAATGGGAAAGAATATTCACCCAATACCCATCTGATAAGGGGTTAATATCCAGGATATATCAGGCACTGGTTGAACTTTACAAGAAGAAAACAAACAACCCCATCAAAAAATAGGGAGAAGAAATGAACAGAAACTTCAGCAAGGAAGAAATTCGAATGGCCAAAAAACATATGAATAACCACCTTTTTGATAAATTAGTTTCAGATCTGGATTTAGTAATGCTCCTAGGAGGCCAGAATCAGCGCTGCAGGCCCTATTATGCGCCACACACAGCAAATTAGCATGTGTTTAGATGCATTAAAGATCTCAGAAGGCTGCCAGGAAAGCGGTGGACTGGAGGACCCAGGAGGGAGTAGAGATGTCATTTTGTGATGTGCTGGTTTGTCCCTTATGATTGTTTTGTGCGATTGCATAGACAGAGATGGTTAAGATATTTAAAGTCTGGCGACTTGAGGGAAATTTGAAGAGTTCTGCTATGGAAATTGAAGCCCAATCATAAACATAAGCTAAGCGGCCTGTGCAGTGTTCTCTCAGTTGAAATTGACACAGATTCCTGAGAAGATGAAATAAATTGCTATATATTTTTTAATCCTCGATTTTTATTTAGATTTGGTCACCGTTCTTATCTGTAAATAGCATTTTCCTAATCTATAGCATAGATAGACTCAAAGAAAATACAATTTGCTATACACATTGATGGAGCTAATCTCTGGCTCCACATCCAAGTCAAGTTTCCTATTGAAATTTTACCCAAGATGTTCCTTTATTATTGTAAGTGCTGAATTAAGCATGCTAGAGTTGTTCAATTGAATATAAAAAAATAGTTAACTATGCTCAGAAAGGAAAGGTTGATTTTAAAATAGCTCATATTATAATTGCACAGTAAACAGAACTATAGAATTATTTTCACCAATGTAATCATTTATTCCTATCTCTAGATTTTTTAAAATAAACTACTGCCCTAATATGTAGCATATGATTAAATTATTTATTTCATTTAACTAATGTTTCTCTAAACATGACTAATTTATTTCTAGCAGGCAGATTGCCAGTTCATTTTTTTCTATCAGTTTTACAAGGCACAGGATGTTTAGAATTTTGAAAAGTAATCATTTGTCTAGTTTAGTATTTATGGAAAGCTTCTAGTAAAGGGGATCATTCCATTTGCCAGATACTAGAATGCAGTGTTCTATGTAGGCTCTGACTATGTAGTAACTAATGTGCTAAAAATAATATACAGTCAAGTATGATTTAAGTACAAGAACAGAAGGCTATCACGAGAACTTAGAAAATCTATACTCTTTGTACAAAACTTTTGTTCATCATAAATTAGTAGACAACACGAGTAATTATAATATATGCACTTGTACTTGAAATGTGCTTCTAAAATGTTGAAAATGAAAGTCAGATCTTTCTTGAATTCAGAGTGTCAACATTTCCATTAGGTAATAGTGAGACAGATACCATAATGTCCTGAATAAATATAGAATCTTTAAACGCAGTACATTTGTTGCAAAATTTGCATGTAGTTCGCCATTTCCTACTATTTTGTCCTTCAGTAATACCATTTGCAAAGAAAGACAGTATCAACCAGATGTTTGATATGCTGCTGGATAGTTTTAAAATGTTCTGTAATAATGCAATTACAATAATCATGTGAATAATAATTTACTGGCAAGATTCTTAGTTAATATAATTTGTTATAACAAATGCTACAATTGAAATTACATTAGTTATATCTATTTGTATGTACTATGTAGTACCATTTAAAATAATGATAGATTCAATGTTTCTTTATCGAAAGAGATCATAAACTGTTAATACATGTTTGTTTGTTTTATTTTTCTCCATCATATATTGGTAAGCTCAGGTGGAGCAAAAAAGGGGCATTTTGCAAGCAATGTCTTAATTCCAATCAAATTTTCCAGATAACTAATTTATATTTCTTTAATCCTTAATGTTAGTCAATTGTAAAGTTATAGTTATAAAAATATTTCTAAATTATATCCCATATTTCTGTTACTTCTTTTAGGATGGTGTCTCAAATTACAAGGAGACCTTTGGAGCCTACTTATTTTAGGTAAAATAAGTTATTTCAGTCAGATTCCGATGATTTCAGCTCTCTATTATAAATAAACTGTTGATAAAAATATCTTTGAATCATCTAGAAAATGATATACAAAATGGGTCAAAGGTATTATTATCATTAATTAAGGTAAATGCCCCGCCCACTCTACTTATGCTAAGTCAGTCTTAGTGGTCATAAAAATATAAATTGCACATTACAAGGGCAAAAGTGCTTTGAGTCTTTCAGATTTTATTTTTTCTTCTCTCTTCCATGCTAGATATTTAGTAAACAACAATAAATATTGGCAGAGTTCAGTCCTTATTAGGCCCTTCATTCTTTCAGATCTCTACTTTAATAAGAGAGATAATAAGTTAATTTAAGTGATATAATCATCCTTTGACCTAAGATACTTTCATACTGGGTAATTGTATACAAATACAGAACATTAAAATGGCTACCACTTTCAGTGATCTTTAATCAGTGTTAATTTTTGGTGTCACTTTTAGTATTTTAGGAAAGTTTAAGAGAAATCTGCAACTGTGAGAGCTTCAGTTATTAATTTCATGTGTGCAATGTTTCCATTTCATATAGTGTTTTTGATGTAGCTGAACAAAAAGTATATAGATCTAAAACCATTGGTTCTTATGTAGATTGGCATTATTAGTGAGTTATATGTCAAAGTGAGTATTAAAAATATTATTTTTTGTTTTAATTTGTGTCCACACCCTATAGTGTTCAGGGCTTACTCCTGGTTCTGCAATTAGGGATCACTCCTGGTAGGACTCCAGGGAATATATATGGTGCCAAGGATAAATCATGGGTTGGCCATGTGCAAAGTAACTGCCCTAACAACTATACTGTCTCTCTTACCAATCAAAAATATACTTAGAAGTTCTTTAAGGCACTGAGTCAGGAGAACTATTTTGATATGAATATATGTTATATATTCATATATATGAGATATACATTTAGATATATGAATTTATATGGTTATACGCATAAACATATATATTTATATATGAATTTATATTTATATATAAAGTTATATATAGATAACTATATATATTATGTATGTACACTATATATATAAAGATGAAGAATCAAACAGACGCTTTGAGTGTGCAAAAGCAAACAAAACTATATATGAATCTCAAGGCAGATTATCTATACCATCACGATTTAACAGTGCTTCTTTCTGGACTCAGATACTTCAGCAGTGGTTCTTTTAGATTCATATTTTTCAAGTCAACGCTCAGAGATAAAGTGAACTGCTTCCATGTTTCAGAGTGATACTGTTGTTCCACCCTGACACTTAAACACATCTACGAATACTGACCTTCTAGACTTGCAACCCTACTTTTAGCCAAATTTTACTCTACAAAGACTCTAGAACCCACCCCAATATCTAAATCTTAGACATTTACTTTCTAAATTTCCATTTAAGATGTACTAATACTTTATTAAGATGGTGCTTTATTTGGTTATACTGTTTCATAAAATCAGGTTTCTATGATCAACAGCTTTTTCTAGTTGTCTATGAAAGGTTTATCTTTTTATATATTATTTTATTCAACTCAGTTGTATGTAATAAATTACCTTAACAAGCTGCTTTATCAGAGAAACGGGAAGTAATCTAACGGACTTAAGAGAGAAAGAAAGTTGAGGAAACGAGAACAAAAATTAGTTACAATTTCAATAAATCTTACTATTAAGCAAAGCAAAAATATAATATAGCAGCTAGAAGTAATTAACCACCGTTTCTTTATCTTTGTTTAGCAGAGGCACTGTTCTGATCCTATTCCTTTCCAGTGGAACCTCCCACTCTCCCTATTGGTTGACCTTCAAATCTCCAGGCACAACCTATTTTTTGTAATTTTCTGCTGTGGCATCTTTTAACTATCCTGTGGACCCACAGATTCACTAGTTGAGAAACAATGATTTAGAGCATGCTTGTATAACAGGAAAATTTCTCTAAAATTAGAGAAAATAAACATCACCAGCTCTGCTCTGTGGCTCCTGAGGAGTTACTGAATTACTAAGCTTGAGCAGTAACTTCCCACTGGACACAGCATTTCTGTACTAGACATGTACAGGGGGAAAATTTTGAGTGGCAAGAGATAACAGTGTCAAGTGAGTGTCCAAATTCAGAAGTTTAATTTATACATAGAATTGTTATAATATACAGTAGAAAGTATAAATAGACAAGTTACATTGATGAAAAAAAAGAAGATATTCGTCCATATTTTTTTTCCTGGTATTTCAGGAAATATCTGTGAATTTGAGAAAGAAAACTAAAAAATAATGACAAACTGAAAATATTGGGGTTCACAGGAGCTGTATGAGCACTTCCCTTTTCTAAGTTTTTAGTCTTTATCTCTTTTAGAATAGATATATTATCTATACTATTTTATCACAGTAGTGATATAATAGTAACACACTTTTCAACACTTTAGTCTCTTCTGCTGAACTTACCAGCTGGTCTCTAACTCCTCAAAAGATTCTGAATTCTTTAGACTAGCCACTATGCATGTTTTTTTTTGAATCCTGACAGCTAGCCTATTAAGTGGTAGCTAATATCTAATGGATGTTGTTGAATAATGTTAGCAAAATATATACTATATATTATGTGCCAGGTACTATTCAAGTCACTATTAAATGCTAAAGTTTATTCAGTGAAAGCTATGAGTATTTTCACTTTAAAAATGAAAAGACAGATATTGAAAGTAACAGAACTGTGGAATTGGTGATCATGACTCCAAAAAATTAGCTCATAAACTCTATCCCATATTACCGTCTGGCAAACCCAGTGTGTACGTCATGCATAAGAAAATTCATGTTGCATGACATTAAGTCATTGTGGTAAATATAAGTCAAAGCAAGGTAGATTTCAATATAAATAACTTTTTAAATCCTGCTTTAGCAAGTAGCTTAGAGTTCACAGAAGATGAGCTCATTCTTGTAATGACATAGCAGTAGCTTATAATGGGGGCAATCAACAGTTTCATCATTCTCTAAATATTCTTGGTGACTGAGAAGCAAGACTGCGTAACACAAATTATAGCTAATTTATTATGTGAAAGGCATTCAACTATGTGCTTAACTTTACATTATGTGTGTTATCTCATTGAAGTCCCAATGTTGTTGACATTGCATAATAAGATCATTGTTACTATATATAAATATTAAAGTTCTAGTAATTCAGTTTAACATAAAAGTAGCAATGATCATATAAAACTCTCTAAAATCAGCTACACATTTAGTAAAATGCCTAAATGTAGCCATGTTTCATTTAGCTAAATGAAACATGCCATTAAATTAGCTAAATGAAATATGCCATTCAATTAGCTATCATTGATTTTATTATTCATGTCAAAACACAAATACTTAAACATCTATTTTTAAATCATAATATTTTAAACTATTTTAATTTATAAAAAAATCATGTATCTATGTTTATTAGTCTCTCTCAGACTTGTAAAACACTCTAAGGACAAAATTTAAGAAGAACATTAGCTTCTATACCTTATTTTACAAGAATATCTTGTATTATATTATAGATTTTTATTCTAATAAGCTTTGCATAGAGGGAGTATTTCTTGTGTTTTTAGCTATTGAATATTCCCTAGAAAATTCACCAACACATTACATTTTAAGGTTTTGACAGTAATGGCAAGATAATGTAAGACAAGTTGTAAAAACTGGACATAAAATGGATCTATTCACAGAAAGCCAGGGTTTCTTTGTGACTAACCAAGCATCTAAATCGACAAATAAGCACTCTTGCTGTTCTCCAGAAAGCTTTTGTAGGCAGACCTGGCCTTCTATTTTCAGCATGCCCCTTGACTTTTCTGCCAAGATTTAACTGATTTTTCTTATATTTTTAAGTTTGAGAAAGTAGAAAAAAATGAATGTATTTTCAGTTGCAGAATTGAAAGCAGGCAACAGCTTTGCAAGATTTGAACTTTATGGGAATTAGAGGGGCCTTTTCTTCCTGGCACTGGGGGGTGAGCCTGTGAGGTTCAGCAAGGTGAGGGCTTCCAGGATGAGACTGCAGGAAGTAGGGAGACTTTGTGTAGACTCTCAAACAGTAGCCTGGCATTTCTGTCCCTATTTCACTGATGAAAACAGTCAAAATCTAGAATAACATGTGAATGTTCCCTACCTGGAGAAGAAGCAGAACATATGTGAATAGCTTAATGAAGACAGCATGGGGTGTGTATTACCCTGTTCCAAATCTGGGGCCTAACGCCTTTGGATTCTAATATCACTTCATGCTGTTCATTTTAGAAATCTAAAGTAACCATGACCCTTTGTGGTTCAAATCATCACCCTTTAACATTGTTCACTGGAAGAGTCTTAAGAAAATATTCCTTTATTTATTATACTTCATTTTCTTTAAGCATTGTTTTTGAAATTATGACTTCAGTTGTGAAAAAGATTGAATCTGTCTGGGAACTTGAGACCCCACAGGGAGGAAACGCATTTAGCCAATAATTAGAGGTTCAGAAAAATGCAACAAGGACTAAGGCCTTGTATGCAACTATCCCCAGTTCAGCCCCTGGCATTGCATGTGGGCTCCAAACCACCACAAGGAGTGAATCCTCAGTACAGAGTCAGAAGAAAGCCTGGCACATTACTTGGTAGGATGCAAAGCCACCCACCTCAAATAAAATAACAAATAATTAGAATGAGTCAAATGTCGCATGAGATTAGATCCTGGCATTTTGCTATTATTCTGCAGCTTTTGTATCTTTTGGGCTAATGCCCTCTAGTCTCCTTCTAATTTCTACTTATTCTTAAGCCAATTTCAAGAGAAAACACAAATCGGGACTACCCCTGGTGATTCCCAGACCAGCTGAGGGCCTGATGTTCAGCCCAGAGAAGCAGTGCTCTTCAGCCCATTTGGGCCAGGCATCACCAGGGCTACCCCTGATAGAAATGGGCATCCAAGTCTTGATCACTTGATCACTTGAATCCCGTTATTTGCTCGAGCGGGCACCAGTAACATTTCCATTGGACCCTATCACGTGCCAATGTAGCCCAATGGCATCTGGTTGATTCAGGAATATGAAGAGCCTCAAACCGTTCCTTCAGGGTCTTTACAAGGAAGTCTGACCATCTTGTAGGTGGGAGGCCATGTGATCTTTTGACATTCCGTGGGATCCAGTCGGTAATGGCTCTAGTCCAGCGGTCGTCTCCAAATCGCATTACATGTCCAGCCCATCTGATTTTCGATGCCTTGGCAAACGAGACAGCGCCCTGACTCTGGAATAGCGATGGAGGTCAGAACTCTGGATACCTTCTCTCACTTGAGTGAGGCGTGATATTCCAAGCATAGCTCTTTTGATTCCTCTCTGGGAGACCCGAATAGCATTCTTATCCTGCTTTCATAGGGCCCAGGTCTCTGAGGCATATGTTAATGCAGGGAGAAAGGTGGAGTCAAAGAGATGTGCCCGGAACTGGAGGTTCTTTGTCGTTTTAGCTATTTCTTCGATTCCTTTGAAGGCATTCCATGCCGCTCTCTTTCTCCTGGGCAGCTCAGATTTTAGGTCATTCATCATGTTGATTTCTTGACCTAGGTACACATAACTGCTGCATTCAGAGATGTTTGTTCCATTGAGAGTGAATGGGGCCTCTGGAACTAGTTCATTTTTCATAAACATGGTTTTCTTTAGATTCAGCTGTAGATGAGCCCGGAGCCGGAGGTTCTTAGTCCTTTTAGCTATTTCTTCATCCAAGTCATGCCCTAGTATAAGCAAAGCATAGACACCAGGTCCTTTAAACTATTTTCTCAGCCCCTCTAATAGAGCATTCATTTATTGTTGTTTCATCTGTAACTTAGTAGTCTTCTGTTGCTTTATTTGGGGAACACACCCCCTCAGTGCTCAGGGTGCTCTTGGCTCTGTGCTCAGGGATCATTCCTGGTGGAGCTCAGGAGACTGAAACTGGGTCATCTTTGTGCAAGACAAGGCCTTGTCTGATGTACTATCTCTCTAGCCCTGTAATTTAGTAGAATTTAAATGAAATCCATGTATACATCTAAATATTCATTTCTTGACCTTTTTCCTCCACACTATAGGGTCTCTTAATTAATACATTGTCATCACATTTGATATTGTTAGGGGCTTACTCCTAGCCCAGGGTCACTCCCGGCAGAGCTCACAAGGACCACAGTTGGCAATGGGGATAAACCCAGGCTGACTGTGTGCAAGGCAAGCACCTGGCCTGCTGCACTATCTCTCCAGCTCAAAGGAGGCCAATTTTCAATAAAGTATAATAAATTTTTTGATAATATGAGAGCTGATACTCTTCTTGCTGAAAGTACTTCTATTTACTTAGGTTTTAATCAACAGAAAACAAAATCCAATTTGAGAGCTACATAGTATCTACGATGTGCAGAACCAATGAAATTCACTTTAATATGGGGAAGAGTGTTTTCCTACCTTTGTTTTCTAACCTTGTATTTGTACAAAAAATGAAATGTTCAAAATTTCTCTTTAGTTTGGACTAAATGTCCATTCAGGCAACAACTCACCACTTAGTGCAAAGAACATGTTTTCAAAGGAGAGGTGAAACAAATACTCCAAAGATGTTTTTCAGCCATTGCCTGGCTTTTGCCTTCTCTGTTAATGTGCTATTTATAGCGAGATAAAATTATTCAGTGTTGGTGGTCTGCATTTTCAAACCAGCTTTCTTTTCTAGGTTAGAAGTAATTTAGTTCTTTCTCGTTCTATTTGCTTTCTCCCCATGCCATCCACATGTGGGATGTGATGTAATGTTCTAAGCCTGCTAAATGCTTATTTCAAATGGCATATTAGGTTTGGCCTGAAAGTGGGGAGAAGAACAAAATGACTGGAAGCTGTGCAGAGGCGTTTGCATTCTGATTTGACCAGAGTTAGCAAGCCTAATCAGAGACTAGCCCTCGCCTAATCTTTCTAAGCTCCTCCTCCTTGGTCAAGATACTGATCTGACCACAATCAGAATGGCTGACCTGCCACTTGGCACATTTCTTTGCTAGTGGACTTATCTCTCTGATGAGAGGACCAAATAAAAAGCATGAAATAAAAACAGATGCACAGCACACACAGGCATTGAATAAGTCAGTAACACAGCATTTACAATTCTCATATTGTATCAGAAATTTATGAAAGAGACCATAACTACCTTTCTAGCAGTGTTGCTAATGAGTACTTTGGAATGCCCAGGGAACACAGTCAAGTTCCTGAAATTTTGTTTGTTTGTATTACTATTTCGTTAGACAGTCTTGGCACTGCTTTGGGGACAAGTTGTTTACAGGTGCTGAATGCAAAGAATGTACCTTAGCCATTTGAGTTATCTCTTTGTTTGCTTTAATTTATTATACTACCATGAGATATAGAATTACAAAGCTGTTCATGATTGATTTTTTAGTTATACAGTGTTCCAGCATCCATCCCTCCACCAGTGCACATTTCCCACCACCAATGTACCCAGACTCTTTCCCCTTCCTCAGACTGCCTTTAGGTGGTCTTTTCTTTTCTTTTCCTTTCTTTTCTTTTTTTCTTTTCTTTTTCTTTTCTCTTCTCTTCTTCTTCTTCTTCCTTCTTTTTTCTTCTTCTTCTTCTTCTCCTTCTCTTCCTCCTCCTCCTCCTCTTCCTCCTCCTCCTCTTCTTTTCTTCTTCATTCTTCTTCTTTCTTCTTCTTCTTCATCTTCCTCCTCCTCTTTCTTTTTCCTCCTCCTCTTTCTCCTTCACCTTTTCCTCTTCCTCCTCCTCCTTCTGCTTTTGCTTCTTCTGCTTCTTCTCCTTTTTCTTTCTCCTTCTTCTCTTTCTCCTTTTTCCTTCTCTTACACATCAGTCCTGCACTTGACATTTAAAATGAGTTTTGAATAGTGAAAGTGGTGGTGTGGTGGTGAGGGTTTGGAAGAAAAGGATGGTAGTAATTGCAAAAATAATGATAAAGTGGCAGAGAGAATACAAGCATTAAAGCACTTGCTTTACACATCTCAGAGGTGTACAATGAAAGGGCCTGAGGATGTTGTTGTGATTGTGCCTTGGTGTGTTTGGGAGTACAGGAGTCACTCTGGTGGTGCACACAAACAATTCTCGGGAGCCTCTAGAGTTGCATGGTAGTGCCTGGGGGGCATCTACAGTGCTACAGTGTTTCCTGTGATACTTGGGAAACATACCCAGTAGTGAAGGGCATAGGAACACTGTAAATATGCTTGCTCCTAAAACAAGTTTCTCATAGAAAATCTAGAGTTGGTAAATCTTTACGATCTATTCTCCCTGTATCTGCCTTATTATTGATGAATATACAAAGAACATAGTACTGTTATTGAATAGAGTTTAGATTTCCCTTTTTTCTTTTACTTTTGGGGTTGTTTTGGATTTAAATTTCACTATTTTCTCCCCAATTGTGTGAGTTTTCTTAGTTTTTTGTTCCCATACAAAAAATGTTTCCCTCAACGATTTCTTTTTTTTTTCTTTTTATTTTTTTGCTTTTGGGATCACACCTGGCAATGTTCAGGAGTTATTCCTGGCTCTTCACTCAGGAGTTACTCCTGGCGGTGTTCAGTGAGCCATATGGGATGCTGGGGATCGAACCCAGGTAGGCTGCATGCAAGGCAAACACCCTACCCGCTGGACTATCTCTCTGGCCCCCTCAATGATTTCTGACTAAAGATTATGCCTTCTGCTTTCTACTTAATTTCAGGTTGTCTTAATACCTCACTGCAATCCTTCAATGTGCTTTCATTTTTCTACCTTTCTGAATGACCTTTTACTTTTCGGTGACCTTAAGTGCTCTTTACATTCCTCTGGATGTTATCATGAAAGCCTCAGGAATATTTTTTGTCATGCAGCATCTGAGAAGGTAACCTCTCAGAATCCAAGTGAAAATACAGGGTTTACAGGACTTGCTATAAATGTTGTAAACTCTGGTTTGATTCCTGACACCACATATATCTCTAAATACTTTCAGGGGTCACTCAAGTACAGAGTCAGTAATAACTCCAGAGCACCATAGGTCACAGGCCCAAAACCATATAAATACACAATTATGTGCATACACACACACACACACACACACACACACACACATACACACAGGAACTGCAAAACTAGGATTACTCTAAGTGGAAAAAATTCACAATTAACATCTTCTTTGGAAGTATGTTTCATTTCTGCTGCTTTAATTTCTCTAGCATACACCCATTTTCTTCCTTTTATGAAAATTCTTCCAATATTCTTTTTAATTAATGCACTGTTACTGATGCTAGAATGAGATCTTCTTTTCATTGTTATGTGTATTTTAGAGATAGAGTGGGAATGTTTGCCTTAGGGATTATTTGTCAAAGGTAATTTATTCAAAATGTCTGTTCCCAAATAGATTTGCTCTGATATTTACAATTGCAAATAATATCCTTTACTAATTCAATGAAAACAAATGGGAGCAGTACATTTCCATCTTCTTTCTTTGGACTCATAGAATTATACCTATGTGATTACCTGGATAAGCAAATGAGCAGAATTCTACATGTTATAAAATACATTCTACATGCACAAATTGCAAAATCAGTTTTGTGTTTCCATGTTTATCTTCTAATGGAACTGGAAATGTGTATTGACTGGTCTATATCTGAACTTCTTGAAGCTTAGAACCATGCTAAGATGCTTAGATAGAATGGGCTTCTTGAAATATCTTTCTACTGTATCACTGTATCACTGTCTTTCCGTAGATCATCAATTTGCTCGAGCAGGCACCAGTAACATCTCAATAGGTCCTGTCACAGGCGAGATAGCCCAAGGGCGCCATCCCGCTCCAGAAACATAAAGAGCCTCAAACCATTCCATCAGGTCATGGGAATGAGGTCTAATATTGTTACTGGTATCATCTTTCTACATCACATTTATATCCATTTAAGTTTCGCTGTAATTTTAAAATCAATTGAATAGGGCAGCAGAGATAATACAGAGGCCAACAGACCTACTTGCAAGAAGCTGGCCACCATTATATTCCAGCACCACATGTGATCTCCCAGCACTGTTAGGAGTGATCCCTGAGCACAGTCCATCTGAAGTTTAGGCATTATTTGTTGTGACCCAATCACGTGATGCAAAAGTAAAGTAAGTTTATTTCTTTCTAATGTAAAAAATCAACATAGGTCGTTAGGGCTCTGCTGATTCCTAACACTCAAGAGCTTAGGTTAATGAAGCTCTGTTCTTTATAATATACATAGAACATTTATGTATAAAATTGTGAGATATATTTAAAGTCTACATTATGCATTCACCCTGTGAAAGAATGCTCACTACCTTCCATATTCATCACTTCACATGGATATCGTTTTTTGTGAATTTTTTAGAACTTTCAATTTTGATACTTCAAATTTCAGTAACATAAAGTAGCGTTATCAACTATACTCACTCGATTTTAAATTAGATACTCAGGCCTTATTCAACTGAAAGTTTGAAAGTTTAATCAAATTTTCACTATTTTTTCTTCCCCAATTTGTATAATTATTATAAATTAGTGGAGGGAAAATCTGGCAGTGCTTTGGGTCTGTGGCCCCAAATTCATATAAAATTCTTAGAACTAGAGAGGTAGTAGAGTGGGGAAATGTATACCCAGGTTTAATCCCCAGCACCACATATGGTCTTTTTTGGCCCAGTCAGCAAAGGTAAGAATAAAACCCTAGTAAGGACATAATATCAATATTTGATATGCCAGATACCAGTAACAATTATAGACCTCATTCCCATGACCTGATGGAATGGTTTTGAGGCTCCCTTATGTTCCTGGAGCAAGCAGGTTCCCTTGGGCTCTACTTGCATGAGACAGGTCATATGGAGATGTTACTGGTGCCCGCTCGAGCAAATCAATAATGAACAGGAAGACAGTGACAGTGATACAGACATAATCCCACAAAAAAAATGCCTTGTAAGTTACTTCACTGTATCACTGTATCACTGTCTTCCCGAATATCATGGATTTGCTCAAGCGGGCACCAGTAACATCACAATACTTCCTGTCACATGCGAGATAGCCTAAGGGCATCATTCCCCTCCAAGAACAAAAGAGCCTCAAACAATTCCATCCGGTCATGGGAATGAGGTCCATAATTTTAAGTTAATTAGTGAAATTAAACCCGCACATGTAACATCTCAGTATTTACATCTAAAAAGGCATAATTCCTCCATTCAGCCATGAGAAAATCTAGCTTTGAGACAAGTTCCCAATCAAATGTTCTTATTTTAGCACAGTAGATTTTCCAACTGAAGACCCCCAAATGTATTTATTTATTTTTCTTTTTGAGCAGGTAATTTGTGCTCAGGATTTACTCCTGGCTCTGCATTCAGGGACCACTCCTCGAGTGGCTTGTAGGATTATATGAGGTGCAAGATTGTCTGGGTATGCCCTTGCACACAGACAAAATACTTAAGGGGCTGGATTAAAAAGTACAACTGGTGAGGCGCTCTATCCAGCCTCTTAAGATTTTTAATTGACAAAAGTGCCTGATATTCTTGGAGGAATTGTTAATGGTTGGAATCTACCACAAGTGTGTGGGGAACGGAACCAGTGTGCTAATAATATTTGGAAATGGTAATGCTAAACTAGAGCAGAATATTGAAAGTATATATATATATTTATATATATACATATATGTGTATATATCCTTATATAAGGATATATATGTATATATATGTGTGTATATACATATATGTATATATATATGTATATATAATGGTTTGAGGCTCTTTATGTTCCTGGAGCAAGCAGATGCCCTTGGGCTCTACTAGCATGAGACAGGACATATGGAGATGTTACTGGTGCCTGCTAGAGCAAACATATGAAGAACGGGAAGACAGTGATACAGTGAGATATATATGTATATATATACACATATATATGTATATATATACATATATATGTATATATATATATATATATATCCCTTTTGGGCATTGTGGTTTTGCCATCAGTGCACATTTCCCATCACCAATGTCCCCAATTTCCCTCCCGCCCCTCCTGCCTCTATGGCGGGTACTTCTGTCTCTCTTTCTCTCTGTTCTCTCTGTCTCTATCTCTGTTTCTCTCTCTCCCTTTTTGAGCATTGTGGTTTGCAATACATACACTGAGTGGTTATCTCTATCTCTCTCTATATATATAGATAATTAGATATTTCTCATATATACGGAGATATATATCTATGAGACATATATGTGAGATATATCTATCTAATTATCTATCTATATATGATAACCACTCAGTGTATGTATTTCAAACCACAATGCTCAAAAGGAGGAGAAACAGAGATAGAGACAGAATAGAGACAGACAGGGACAGAGAGAAAGAGAGACAGAAGTACCTGCCATAGAAGCAGGAGGGGCCGGAGGGAAATTGGGGACATTGGTGATGGGAAATGTGCACTGATGGCAAACCACAATGCCCAAAAGGGATACTTACATACATACATACATACATATATATATATATATATATATATATATATATATATATATCACCGTATCACTGTCTTCCCGTTCATCATATATTTGCTCGAGCAGACACCAGTAACATCTCCATATGTCCTGTCTCATGCTAGTAGAGCCTAAGGGCATCTGCATGTGCACTGATAGAGGGATGGGTGCTAGAACACTGTATGACTGAAACCCAATCATGAACAGTTTTGTAATTGTCTATCTCATGGTGGTATAATAAATTTTTTTAACTGTCTGATATTCTTGGTCTCTTGGTCAATTATAATCTGCCTAGGATTCTTCAAAATTCTGCTTGGATCTACAATCCAGAGTGCATTTTCAACAGTATAATGGCCCTTCTCTCCTCCCCTAACTAGTTTCTTCCTCCACTAGTTATTTTTCTCTTTCACTTGTTCTAGGTGCTGAATTTTGTTCCGAAATCACTTATTTTTTAAGTTCAACCTGCCTACTCCCATTGTGTCTTTATTATTGATCAATAATGTGCATAATTATTTTGATGAGAAAGATGATTCACTGGATAGTAATTATTTCAGTTAAAATTGGATATGAGAATACTTTTATTAAACTACTCTATTTTAAACTGATTTAGTCATTTATTGATACATTTAATTTTCTCAAGAACAAAAAGAGATAGCCACTTAAGATCACTTGCAAATGAGGGAACATTACTCACAAAGGTTAAGCAAATTGTCCCGGAAGTACTCCTGTAGCAATTAGAACAAGCAGTCTTCCAATGAAAAAATTTTAGTCAGAGTCTTCCTGCTTGATTGCCTCCCCAATTTCCTCTTATATTCCCATCTCACTAATAGCTTCTCAATAATATGATGTCTACAATTTGCTAAGTATCAATATAAATATTGGGAATAAAAATATTTCTTGGAAGACTATGAATATAATTCAGCGGCAAAGTGGATGTCTTGCATGCATGAAATCTAAGTTTCGATTCCTGTCAGAAAAATGTCAGTTTTTAATAAAAAGAAAACTAATTTAATATAACAATGCTATGAAGAAAAACACCTTTTTTATTCCACATTGTATGTATTAGGAAAGAGAGAAACAGGAGTTTGACCTCATGCTCCAGGTCACATACCTGATAGGTAACCAAAGAGGGATAAATCTCAGGGTCCAGGTTTGTGTTTCCAACAGTCAGATTTAACAAGTTTCTCACAAAATTTTACATGGTTCAGCAGTTTATTGGATGCTGAAATATTTCCAACTAATGAATGCAGGGAAAAGTTTAAGCATAATAATTTCAAAAGATAGTCAACATTCTGAGTTTTCAAAATTGTAAGTTGTATAACTCATAGAATAGTTTAGTCTTTCACTTGTCATAGTCAATATATTTACATTTAATTATTTTATTTAAATTTTATACAAAATTTATGAAGCTAATCATTTAAAGAAAAATAAAATAAAATAAAGTAAATAAAATAATGTAAAAATAGTTTTATCCTAGCTTTTACTTATGTTGTAAATTATTCTATGTTCATGGCAGCACTATTCACAATAGCTAAGATCTGAGAACAGATGAATTAGAAGATGAATTATTATTCTTTAAAATAAAGAATTTATAAACATGTATAGACAATAGAATGTTACTCTATTCTTATAAACGATGAAATTTTGAAATGTTCTGCAATGTGGGTGAATTGGAGGATATTATGCTGAGCTCAGAAAAATCAAAAGGGACAGAACAAATACTGAATGATCTCTTTTCATCTGTAGAGCATACATTATCAATAATGAGAAGGGAGATGGCCCATAACATATTCTGAAACTTAGAACCTATTAATTAGTTTGTTAAGTGGCAGGAGGGAGAGGGACCCTGCAGACTACTGAAGGACTTCTGATACTCGGGCAATGATCGTGATACTGCAACAATGTATATCTGAAACATTAATATTAATAGTATTAACCAGTATCAAAATCAATCTTCTTAATTAAAATTTTTCTTAAATTGGTCTTTTTGCTTATAACATTCCTGGATATTTGGATGCACTTGCTTTTTTAAGAGTATCACTTTAACTGTGTTTACTAATATATCCTGACTTGGATTATAAATCATATAGTCACCTTCCCCAAGCAGCATACACCGTCTTCAATGGAGATGAAATATTCTTACCTATCCTTTCCCATTCATGAGAAGATGTCTCAATTGATATTCTTCCAGAGCATCTTCTTCATACAATTGGGTACGTGCTGACATTACTTACTGGGCTTCTGTCCAAGATCCACCTAGAGAGATTGTAGACTTAGCAGCTGTGTAAGGCATCTTGTCAGAAATGCTATTTATTTTTTCATGAAAAAGTGGTTTCTAATAAACAGACAGGCTTGAGAGCCACCCTCCTTGTGGCGTAACTCAGAGTTTGAGATAAATGAAAATTTGGAATCAGAAACTGCACTGGACACTGGGTAGTACCACTGTGTGCTCTGTGTTATATGAGTGTTATTTGAGTACCTATAACACTGTGTATATTTTGTTTGTTTGTTTGGGTTGTCTGAAATAACCTGTTGTCTGAATCATCTGTAAAATGGGAATGAGAGTGTCTGGGTATAAGGTTGATATCTGGGTATAATGTTGATAATGACTATGAGATATATGGGAAACAGTGGACACTGAGTTATATGGATCTCACCTAGACACCATTCCAGGTAAGATCAAGGCCTTGTAAAAGAAGAGATGAAGTTATTTTATATCAGACTTGTATGTTTTTCTATGTATTCAGTGCTTAGCATTGAGGATTGAAAAACAGGATGTAATGTCCTTGTAGACAAGGAAATGAAAGATAATCTAAGCAGTTACACCATTAGATATAATAATAATATTAATAGTGGTAGTTCACTGTAAAAGGCTTGAAACAGAGCTGGTATTTAAGTATGACAAAACAACACTGACTTTGACATGCTGATTTAAAAGTGTTATTGAATTTCCAGTTCCAGCAATTAAATATAAACTACAAATATTTCACATTTTTATTTTGAATTGTTGTTTATGTCTTTTTTTTTTTTTTGGTCCTAAGGAAATTTTACCTTCACCTTGCCTTTTTAGTCAACAAATAAGTTCCTTCAGAGAAAAGCCGTTTGCTGTCACCCAAAGCGGACATTTTCTGATGCCCTAAAAATTCTGTCTGTCTCAAAAAAAAAAAAACCAAATATTGCAAATACTACAGTGGGTAGGGCTCTTGCCTGCAGGCAGCTGACCAGGATTCTGCCCCTACATAGCACATGGTTACTAGAACCCAGCCAAGAGTGAGCCCTGTGCGGGAATAGGCCTAAGCACGGATAAAGGGTGTGACCCCAAATAAACAAACAAAATAACTCAACCTGTCTGACTTTTAGCAGTTTCTTGTCTTTCTTACTAAATTTTCCTTATAGAGGGCTTTGCAAAAAATAACAATTGAGAAATGATGTGATATAAAAGTTATAATAAAGAACCTGTCTTATGATTTTTTAGAAATGTAGTCTGAGAAGCGTCATAGCAAGCTTCCTTACCAATCATGTTTTGTTTTACTTTGTA
Organism: Cryptotis parvus; assembly: GCA_021461705.1. Taxonomy (NCBI): domain Eukaryota; kingdom Metazoa; phylum Chordata; class Mammalia; order Eulipotyphla; family Soricidae; genus Cryptotis; species Cryptotis parvus. The sequence goes on from JAJIBD010004341.1 coordinate 70,584, forward strand.
ACTATTGATATTGCCATTAAGGACTTAGAGGGTGTTTGAATGATGTAATAATGGGATTTCAGAGGAAAAAAGAGAGAATGAAAATATACATCACATGTTATGATTCAGGCAACAGAGAAGATGCTGATATATTGTATCTTGTTTGATGCCTTTTATGCTGAAAAAAGACTATTAAATAATAAAAATGTGGGCAAAACTATTTTGGAAATTCTGCAAACTGCAAGAGGAAATTAAGGCTATGTTTTCTTAAAATAACTGCAACAAAAGTCATTAGACACAGCTTCTTTGGAATAATATCATGCACTTATTAATTATCACACTAACTAAAGAGTTAGGAAAGAGATTGCTTAGGCTGGAGCACATCTTTTTCGTGCAGAAGCCCCAGTTTAATTCCTTGCACTACTTTTTGGTCTCCTCAAGCACCACCAGAAATAATGCCAAAGCTTGACCTAGAAACAAATTCTGAACACAGTTAGGTATAAACCCCAAACAAAACAAAATTCAGACAGGCCATATTTAGCATAAATGGGAATCAGAAAATTTACATAATCAGAGAAAATATAATTTAATGAATAATAAACTTAGCAGTATTAAATTGCTTGCTATATGTATGTATAGTTCTGTAAAGTCAGTAGGTCTCTCTTATACATTTGTAAAATACGATTTGTTCATGGAAAAAAACTAAGAGAGAGAAGTTTACAAAATATCCTTTTTATTTTTCCTGTTTTTTTTTTAATACTTTCTTATTGGTATGGTAAGAGGAACTCACCTCAACTGTAAGATAGTCCTTTGTGTCCCAGAAATGTTCACTTCTTTATTAATCATATTTGTGATCTAATATTTCACACTAGTAACAACACAATTTAATCTGCTTATTGCTATTCTTGCCCACATATGCCTTTCCACTCAAATTCATCATGCTGTTTTTTCTCCATTTTATAGCATTGACTTCTGGGCTAACAAGTTCCATTTCATGATTTTGGGAGATTTATTTCTTCTCAATTTCTTCCCAGTAAATTTAGAGATGCAGTTAAATACCTTAAGTTCTTTTCTAGATAATCTTTCTTTTCTTCAATAATTTGTGTTACCTCTTTTTATGAGTGATTGTATGGGAACTGTTGCATTTAGATTTAAAGGCATAAAATTTACAGATCTTCTCACAGTGCCATTGATATGTAGGTCTATTAAATCAGTTCCCAAAGCGTGCCAAGACCCTTTCTCTTTCAGTAATTAAATTTTTTTTAATTAAATCACAGTGAGATACACAGTTACAAGGGCGTTCATGATTGTGTCTCAGTTATATAATATTATTGTGTGTATTCTGTTACATAATATATGCATAGTATATATTAATTACATTACATAATACTAGATCATGTTGTAATTAATTATAATTATATACATATGTGAGTATAAGTATAGATTACATATATTAAATAATATTTATATTGTATACTCTAATGCTATTTCAGTTCCAACAGCCATTGGTGAACTCTAAGAAACACAGTTTGCTTGACACTAACAATTTTTATTTAAAATAAAAATTGATTACTAATTAGACTTGATAATAATGACAAGAATTAAAGTTTTCAAGTTAATATGCTGGTATCTTTACTCAGTAAGCATTTTAATAAGCCAGTTATAAATTCTTTATGCCTATACCCCATACAGTCATTGTATAAAGTAATGTAAAAAGAGCTTAAAAAAAAGGATCTGTTTGTTCAATCAACACCGCTTTAATTCTTGACATTTAATGCTAGTGTTTAAAGGATTCTTTAAGTAAATTACTCTGGATTTTTAAAGAAAATCTATTTGGGCTGTAATTTTGGCTAGATTCTTAAATAAGAATCTTTCTTTAATTGGTATTATGCGTTCAACTTATTTCACTGTTCTTTGCCAAATTCCACTTGTAAGAACAACTTAATATCTAGTGTGAAAATAAAGAATTTCACGTATATATTCCTAAAATGACTCAATACCTTGTCGTATCTGACATGCCAAATGCCAGTAACAATTATAGACCTCTTTCCCATGACCTGATGGAATGGTTTGAGGCTCTTTATGTTGAGGTGAGCAGATGCCCTTGGGCTACACTAGCATGTGACAGGATGTATGGAGATGTTACTGGTGCCTGCTCAAGCAGATTGATGATCAACAAGAAGACAAGTGACAAGTGACCTTTCCATTAGAAATTATTTTGCGGACTGAAGCAATGCATAACAGGTAGGGCATCTGCTTTGCATGAAGTCTACCCGGGTTCAATACCCATCATCCCATATGGTCCCCCTAGCACTTCTAGGAATATTTCCTGAGTGCAGAGTCAGGAACAACCCGTGAGAATTTCTGGGTGTGACCCCCCAAAAAGAAATTATTTTGCTTAATTAATGCCATTACTGGCATTCCAACCTCCATCGCTGTTCCAGTGTCACGGACGCTGTCTCGTTTCCCAAGGCATCGAAAATCAGATGGGCTAGACATGTAATGCAATTTGGAGACCACCACTGGACTAGAGCCGTTACGGACTGGATCCCACAGGATGTCAAAAGATCATGTGGCCGCCCACCTACAAAATGGTCAGACTTTTTTTGTCAAGACCCTGAATGAACAGTTTGAGGCTCTTCTTATTCCTGAAGCAAGCAGATGCCATTAGGCTACACTGTCATGTGACAGGGTCAAATTGAAATGTTACTGGAACCCGCTCAAGCAAATCAATGAATAACGGGATGTCAAGTGATCAAGTGATAAAGTGATCTATTAATGCCATAGATTAAAAAACCATTTAACATCTAGTGTGAAAATAAAGAATCTCACATCTATATTCCTAAACTGACTCAATACCTTTCCATTAGAAATGATTTTGCCTAATGAACGTCCTTGATCTCAAAGATTACAAATGAAGTGTAACAGAGAAGACAAGGCAAACATCATGCATGCCATTTCAATGAGTGTTAAATATGAAATCCGTTTCTATAGAGTCTATTGCTATATTCTCATTGTTGTTTTTAGCAGAAACAATTCAGATTGACAAAGGAGTAAATTTTAAGCCCCTCTGGGAAGAGGTAGGAAAAGCTATCCAAACAGAAGAAAGGAATTTCTGGAATTTGGTCCCATTCAGGAGTTCCAAACTCATTATTAACAGAGAGCTCACAGTGCACAGCTGCTACACTAGATACTAATGTCACATTTACATATGATTGTTCTGGTTGGAGGTGCAGAAGTGTATTGCCTTTACTTCTTCAGGCAAGCAATTTAACTTAATCTTTTTTATACTGAAGTCTGTGACTTAAAAAGCCTGATGACTTTCCCCTACAAGAAACTGGAAACCTTCATGAAAGAGTCATATACTCTCTTGCCTTCATTCACAGCTTTGTGCCTTGATCTCTACCTAAAATGCCAGTATTAAGGATTGGAAAGATAATACAGCCAACAAGATGCTTGCCTTGCACACAGCCTACCCAGTTTAATTCTAATATCCCATATGGTTCTCTAGTTCTCACTAGGCATGATCCTTGAGTACAGAGCCAAAAGTAAGCCTGAAGCACCACTGGGTATGGTCCCTGGATATAAATTTATATATATATATATATATATATATATATATAACAAAATCAGTATTTTCACCCATTCTCTTCACTCATGAGATAATTTGTTACATAGATATTTCTAAAAAATGATCTACACTAGATTATTGACTATATATATCCCAGGATTCATCTTTCTTAAAAAAAAGTTACACGAAAAAAGGCACTTCATTTTAAAAATAAGCCTTTTCTTACATGCACACATCTTTTATTATGAAAGCCTTTAAAACTGATTCTACTACACATGGTTAGTAACATTTGAACAAAATTTGGGACAATAAAACTTATGTGCTTATATAATTTGAACAATTATTTCAGTGCAGGTAGAAGAGGGAGATTAAAAATATCCAATGTCCTCAAACGCGGCTGGGGAAGCTGGAATTCCACTCTCTCCAGACTCAGCTGACCATGGTCCTCAAGACCAGATTAACAGAGCAAAGCGAGTTCGAGCCCAGGTAGGCAGCTCCCAGAGGTGGGAATCACTGGGAATTAGTCAGATGGAGTCAGGGTCGGCCCTTCCCTCTCCATTTTGTCAAGCCTGGTGGTTAGCCCAGGAGCTGCCCTGGGACGACCAGTCATAGCATGCAGTCTCAAACGTGGCTGGGGAAGCTGGACCTCGGCTCTCTCCAGGCTCAGCTGACCAGGGGGCTCCCAGGAGGACAGATGGGTTTTGGGAGTGGGCCCATCACCTCTGGGGGTCCCAGAAGCAGCCGGATGAGACTCGCCCACCACACTAGCTGCCACCTTCACTGTCCAGATGCTGACCATGAGGCCCCTAAGTCCATCAAACTAGTGGAAACAGTTATGTCCTTTAATGTACTGCATTCTACGATTTGTAGAAAAGTTTGGTGGGAGGGAGAGATAGAGAGGAGAGAAAAAACATACAGAACCCACAAAGTAGTTGAGGTGTGGGGTGGGGAGGAAGGTGCGGACATTGGTGATGGGAGATGGGTTCAGGTGGAGGGATAAGTGTTGGAACACTGTAGAACCAAAACTCTACATGAGCATCTTGCAATTGTATGTCTAAAAGTGGTGTAATAAAATTTGGGAAAAATAAAATAAAAACAAATAAAAACAAATATGCAATGAAATATAAATGACTCATAAGGTAACATAATCACAATTTTATAAGTTTATCCTGAAAAATTGCAATTCTTTTCTAGCTGCAGATGAGAAACTTTAAGTTTCTTAAACTTAGTAAACATGGCCAAGACTTCTTAGGGTTTTTTTTCTTTTTTTTTTTTTTTTTTTTTTGCTTTTTGGATCATACCCGGCAATGCTCAGGGGTTACTCCTGGCTCTTCCAGGGAACGAATCCGGGCTGGCACAGGCCAGCTGCATGCAAGGCAAACGCCCTACCCGCTGGGCTATCGCTCTGGCCCCTATTAGGTTTATTTTATATGAAAAGAGTTGAATTTTTTTATGCTCATTTGATTATAGAAGTAAGGCTTTGCTAGGGCCAGAGCAATAATATAATGGTAGGGCACTCCTCTTGCATAGGGCTGACCTGGGTTTTGTCCTCTGTGGTCCCTGAGACCAACAGGGGTGACCCTTGAGCTCAGAGCCAGTAGTAAATCCTGAATACCACTGGTGTAACCCAAAAATGGAATAAACAAATAAATAAATAAATCTTTGCTATCCCAATAAATTTTGAAATTGTCTGACAGGCATTTACAGACTTTAGAATATCAAGTATTTTCCTGAAAATTAAAAAAGTTAAAACAATAAAATAATTATAATATCTCATGTTATTATAATGACATGATATATGCCATGATATATCATATGACACACTGCTGGTTCTTTGGATGAGACCAATTCCTTTGGTTCTTCACAGATATACTCCTTCCCCATGAAAAGAACCAGCAAAACTGTATTTTATTCATTCAAACACACTTACATTTTCCCATATAAAGAAAAAGTTCCTCAAGAGACAAGAAAAAAAGTGTTAACACAGCATTTCTCAAAATCTGCATCTTAGCAACAAGCATTTGGTGGTTGGCACCAAGTTATGACAAGACATGGCAGTGACCATGTTTACAACAGCCAAATTGAATTTCACTAAAGAACCTCTCTGGCAGAAAAGTGACAGCATTGACATAAAATCACTATTGGACAGTCAGAGGACAACAGTCTCCATCACTTCAGTAAATATATATATATATATATGTATATGTCTAATATTTTCTTAAGCAATTTCAAGTATCTTGACTCACTAGGCAGGAGTAAACAATTTCTAGAATGCATCGAGAACAAATCTCTCCTTTTCCTCTTCTCTTTCCTATTCCTCTCTCCTCCCTGACCCTACTTCTGTTTTTTTCTGATTGTAAGGAATAGCTACTATATTTTCTCTGAAATAAACTAAAAACACATGAGGTTTGAATAATTGAAACTATTTCTGTAAATAGCTACCCTAGCATGGATAAAGCTTAAAGGGAAACTGCACATATTATGTAGTTCAATGGAAACTGCTTTGTTTGTATCCTTCAATATGCAGCTGAGAAATAGTAACTCCTTTTAGATTACTCAGGTAGCTTTTGGTAATACCCAGAAATGGGACTAGAATTTTTCCCTATTATTACTTTTTTGATAAATGAAATAAGAAGAAATAAATGAGATATAAATTAATCTTAAATAACTGTAATTAGAATACGTCAGGATACAGAAAACTTTTCTAAAAAAGGCATTATCAGTAAAAAAAAAAAAAAGACAATCAGAGGCGGGAGCGATAGCCCAGGGGGTAGGGCATTTGCCTTATACGCAGCCGGCCTGTGCTGGCCCAAGTTCGATCCCCAGCATCCCATATGGTCCCCCGAGCACAGCCAGGAGTAATTCCTGAGTGCAGAGCTAGGCGAAACCCCTGAGCGTTGCCGGGTGTGACCCCAAACAAGTAAAATAAAAGAAAGACAAACAATATAATGCAAATGTAATTTTTGGGGGATGGGCACACCAGCATATTTGGGGCTTACTTCTGGTTCTTTGATCAGGGTTCACTCCTAGTGGTACATGGGGGGACCATATTGGATACTAAGGACCAAATATTTGCAAGCTGCATGTAGAGCAAACACCCTACACACTGTACTATCAATCTGGCCTCCAAATATAATTATTTTTAGGAATATACACTCAATCTGTGTTCAACAGTGTGTAATGTTGCTTTATATTGAGAAACATTACATGTTTTTGTTTTCTGAGTTTATGTATTTCTTTGTTTTGTTTTTTGCTTTTCTATTAGTTTGATTGTGTGACACACCAGTCACTGCTCAGGGCTTTCTCCTGGTGATAAGCTAAGAATCACTCTTGGTAATTTTCATGGGACCACTTGGGTGCAGGGAGGTAAACCTTGGTTAGTCACCTTCACTAGATCACTAGACATCCCGTTGTTCATCGATTTCCTAGAGCAGGCGCCAGTAGCATCTCCATTTGACCCTATCACATGCCAGTGTAGCCCAATGGCATCTGCTTGCTTCAGGAATACAAAGAGCCTCAAACCGTTCGTTCAGGGTGTTGACGAAGAAGTCTGACCATCTTGTAGGTGGGCGGGCACGTGATCTTTTGACGTTCCTTGGGATCTAGTCGGTAACAGTTATAGTCCAGCGGTCATCTCCAAATCTCATACATGTCCAGCCCATCTGGTTTTCGATGCCTTGGCAAACAAGACAGCGTCCCTGACTCCAGAACAGTGGCTGAGGTCGGAACTCCTCCTGACTTAGGTTTGCATATTTTTCTAGTCTTCCATATTTGTGCTTGGGGCTGTAGCATGAAATGCTTAAAGCTGGCACCAAGAACTCAAGGGACCTCCAGGGCTATATCTGACTGAGTTCAGGAGGCCTTTTGGATTGAATATGGGGGCTTTGCACATATGATGTTTGCAACCACAACCCTTTGAACTCTATCCTTGACCCCTATTTATTTTAAGTTTTAATTCACTCAAAATATTTTTTCTGTATATAGCTTTATTGACTGATCAAGCTTTATTGACTTGTGGGGAGTTCAAGATGCCACTCTGTCTCATGTTCATTGATCTAAAGAAAGTCTTTGATTCTGTGGAGACTGAAGCAGTCATCGAAGCCCTAGCCAAACAGGGCATTCAAACTCAATACATCAAGATCCTTCGAGAACTGTATTACGAATTCACCACCAGGATCTCACCATTCTACAAGGAAGTGATCATTGATGTCAAAAGAGGGGTTCAGCAGGGTGATACCCTTTCACTAAAAGTATTCAGCGCCACCCTTGAGAACATCATGCGGCAATTAGAATGGGAAGGAATGGGGAGTGAAAATAGACAGCCGGCAACTAAACCACCTCCGCTTCACTGATGACATCGTTCTAATAACACCAAATACCAGCCAAGCGGCACAAATGCTGACTGACTTTGACCGAGAATGTGAAAATATATGTCTACAGCTGAATCTCAACAAAACTATGTTCATGAAAAAACGAACTAGTTCCAGAGGCCCCATTCACTCCCAATGGAGCAAACATCTCTGAATGCAACTATTGCAGTACACCTGCCCAGAGCCTCTGCGTCTGGCCTGGATTGCCTCCTGTAGGTCACTTTGTAGATAGGAGGGCAGTTTAAGTGTGGCAGTTTATCTGACCATGTGTTCTATACTGGCTGGTAAAAATATTTTATCATGCTGCCACATCATTGCGGGACTAGTTACATCTTACCGGTATATTTGCCTGGCAACATTAGATCTCTAACTAATTAGACAGAGAGAAATGCTGTTTGCTCCAAGCAAGCAAGCATAGCTCACTGATAACTCAAAGGCAACTAAAATACAGAACTACCATGAGCTAAGGATGACACTCTTGTGAAGGTTTGAGAAATATTTAACTGGCTATGGTATAGTCTTTGGTACAGATGCTTGCTTTTGTATTCTGAGATACGCTCATCTCAGAAGTCCCTTCTCTCTACCCTGCAAAGGCATTTCCTGGGCAAATCTTGGCTCAGCGACATTATCATCTCAAAGGGCCTAGGTATGGTCCTGGTAGAAATTTCTTTTTTTTTATTTTTTTAAATATTTTATTACACCGCCATGTGATATACAGTTACAAAGATGTTCATGTTTGGGTTTCCGTCATACAGTGTTCCAGCACCCATCCCTCCACCAGTGCCCATTTCCCAAAACCAATGTCCCCACTTCCCTCCCCCTCCCCTAGCCTACCTCTATGGCAAGTTCTTTATCTCTTCTCTCTCTCTCTCTCTCTCTCTTCTCTTACACATTGTGGATTTCAATACATACATTTAGAGATCATCATGTATATCTTTTTTCCTATATTCAATGCTCAGTTCCAGGCTGGCATTATCACTTTTGACAAATATTAGCACACTGTTCCCTTCTTTGTCTTACCTAACCACTAATTCCCACATGTTTGTGGTAGATTCCACCCTTTTTTTTTTAATTGAAAGATGCACATGTAGAGTTTTGGTTCTACAGTGTTCCAACACGCATCCTCCGCCCAAACCCATCTCCCATCACAAATGTCCCAACCTCCCTCCCCCTCCCGCACCTCAACCACTTGGCGGGTTCTGATGTCATTTCTTTCCTCTTTATATCTCCCTCCCAACAAACTTTCCTGCTCTTCGTGGAATACAGTGCATTAAAAGACATTACTGTTTCACTATTTTAGTGGACCCACTGCGACCTAGCGGCCGCTCGACCTGGGCTCCGAACTGGCTTTGCTCTGTTGATCTGGTCGAGAGGCAGTTTTTGCAGCGTCCGGACAGCAAAAATGGTGGCTAATGTGATGGGTGAGTCTCATCCGGCTGCTTCCGGGACCCCCCCAGAGGCGACGGGCCCACCCCAAAACCGATCTGCCCTCCTCGGGGTTCCATGGTCAGCTAGGCCCGGCGCGAGCCGAGCACCCAGCCTCCCCAGCCGTCCGTGAGGCCCCTGTGCTGGCCCGTGGGCAGCTCCCGGCAGGGCCACCAGGCTCGACAAGATGGAGGGGGAAGGGACGACCATGCCTCCATCTGACGACTTCCCAGTGATTCTCGCCTCTTGGAGCCGCTACCTGGGCTCGAACTGGCTTTGCTCTGTTGATCTGGTCGCGGAGGCAGTTTTGCAGCGCCTGGACAGCAAAATGGTGGCTACTGTGATGGGCGAGTCTCATCCGGCTGCTTCCGGGACCCCCCAGAGGCGACGGCCCACTCCCAAAACCCATCTGCCCTCCTCGGGGTTCCGTGGTCAGCTAGGCCCGGCGAGCCGGCGCCAGCCTCCCCAGCCGCCCGGAGGCCCTGTGCTGGCCCGGGTGCAGCTCTCGGCAGGGCCACCAGGCTCGACAAGATGGGTCCTGGTAGAAATTTCTGAGGGCATTTGACCATTGCAGTGGGAGGTCTGTTTTGCAGGGATATAAAACTAGGCTGCTTTCTCTCTTCCAGCTCTTTTGGGCCTCTCTCTCTTTTGGGTTCCTCTCTCTTTCCCCCTTTCTGCTGGCACCTTGTCTCTGTCTCCTCTCTACAGGGTCTTAAAGCATGGTGGCTGCCATCTTTGCCTCCACTTACCTGGGGTCCAGCCAGGAATCCTAAGTTCAGGACTTTTCTCATTGCTAATTTGTATGCCTGAACCTGTGTTAAGTAAAGCTTTCTGAAACCTCGCCATATTCAAAGACACAAGAGTGTCTTTCTCCATTTGCCCGGCCGCTGTACCCTGGGATAAAAAAGGGATCCCCGACCCTGCTCCCAGATTTTGTGTGGGGCACCTCAGCGTTTCCCGGCATGCAGCAGTTATGTGTACATAGGTCGAGAACTCAACATGATGAATGACCTAAAACCTGCGCATGAGGAAGAGAGCTGTGTGGACTGCCTTCAAAATCATCGAAGAAATAGTGTACAGGACAAGGGAACCTCCGGCTCCGGGCACATCTCTTCGATGCCACCGTCCCTGCATTAACATACGCCTCAGAGACCTGGAACCTACGAAAGCAGCATGAGAATGCTATTCGGGTCTACCAAAGAGGAATCAAAAGAGCTATGCTTGGAATATCACACCTCACTGAAGTGAAAGAAGGAATCCAGAGTTCCAACCTCCATCCATGATTGAGAGTCAGGGACACTGTCGCATTTGCCAAGTCATCAAAAATCAGATGGGCTGGACATGTAATACAACTTGGAGATGACTGTTGGATTAGAGCCGTTACCGACTGGATCCCATGGGACATCAAAAGATCACGTGGCCCCTACCTACAATACGGTCAGACTTCTTCATCAAGTCCTGAACAAATGGTTTGAGGCTCTTTGTATTCCTGGAGCAAGCAGATGCCATTGGGCTACACTGGCACATGATAGGGACAAAAGGAAATGTTACTGGCACTTGCTAAAGCAAATCGACGAATAACGGGATGTCAAGTGATCAAGTGATCAAGTGATAGCTTTATTAACATCCCAAACCCCACTATCAGAAACAGTTTGTCACATCTAGAGATGCTTCCAGAAACTGGCTGGTGTTAGAGATGCAACTTGGATCCGACACAAGAAGCAGCACTCAAGCCCTTTGAGTTGCCCTCCAGTCCCACCTTTGACTTTTAAATGAAAAATAATATGAATATATATTTTGAGAAGTGGTTTGAAAAATTTTTAATAACAAATTATAAAATTGTGAATGTTTTCAAAAGTGGAAATACTGGCATGTTCTATATGACCCACTTTATTAATTTTATAAAATTGTAAAAGGAAGAAATAATTCATGGAATATTTCTCATCACTTTGTATATAATAATATGTCAACAGAGAGTGAACAAAATTGAGTATACATTAAAATGTGAATGAATTTTCGCAATGTGAAATGAAAAAAAATAACTCCACCTTTTAGTGATATCTTTAACAAATCCTGGGCCAGAAAGATAGCACAGTGGCTATGGACCCAGGTTCGATATATACATATATATATATATATGTATGTGTATATGTATATATACATATATTATGTATATTAATACATATATTATGTATATTAATTTCATATATATGAAATATATATATGAAATATATAATTTCTTATGTATATGAAATTATATATATGAAATATATATAATTATATGTATATATTTCATATATACATAATTTACAATAAAATCTATATTATATATTTATATAGAACTTTATTGAGGAATCAAAACCTACTAAACTAAGGTGGTCAAATTCTGCAAAGATGACAAGCATGAACTCTACAAACACCAAATGGGGTAACATGCTGGTAACAGTTCAAGGATATCCAGAGGCAAATAATTTAATTCATATTGAAGTTACAAACTAAGAAGCAAAGTACCCAATGTCCTGTTTCTCTCTGGGTTGATGCATTTCCAGAAACAGAGGAATGTCAGTGCTAAAACCAAGAATATGGAGACTAGTCTGAGCTTATGACTACATAAAAATGAAATCAGACATCGTTGACAGTATTTTGTTAAATGACTTGGGGAAAAAAACACTTTTGCTTCTTCAAGATGATATAAGGAGAAGAACCCTTGTAATCACTGGAATGCTCAGCAACGTTTTACTGTTTTACTTCTTGGGTGGCCTTTGTAATAGTCAAAAAGGAATTTCTTTTTGCTTAGGGATTCAGAAAGAATAATTTGACCTAGCAATTCCACTTCTTCACCTCTACCCCAAGGCCATGAAACCCTATCATTAACAGTATTATAAATGATGGAGTGTACACGCAAAAAATTAAAAATAAATTAGGTAGAAACTAAAATGAAAACAACAAATGGTAAGTCCCAGAATCCACTATTAGAAGTAGGGCTAAAACAAAACCTGTACAAATACTTAACACAGACTAGATAACAGGATTGACTTTGACTATAAATCTTTGGAATTGCTTTTTGAACATACTAAACAGCTAGGTTCCTTATGACATGTTACAAAGAAACTTTTTGTAGAATATTTTAACAAGAAAACCTTGTTTCTTCACTTAAAGGTAATCTTTGATCACATAAAAAATCTATAGCATTAAGGCTTTTATGTTGTGCTCTGTACATTTTTTCTTCTCAGATGCTTTTACGTGCTCAAAGCATTTAACAAGAAAAAAAGTTTAGTACATTGTGAGCCTTCACACTGCTTACAAATACAATATTTCATTTTTGTAACTCTAGAAAGTAATATTATTATTATTATTATTATTATTATATCTATTTGCCAAGTGAAGAATTAGAGTCACAAAATAGTAAAAAATATTTCTGCCCAACACAATTGCCTGCCCAGTTAGGAAGGATAAAGACAGGATTTGAACTTTGAACCCATGTATTCTGACACTAGATTTCCAACCGTTAGGTAGCCTCTAAACCTAACATGAAAAGAAAAGTATATGAAAAGAAAATGAAATAATTTAAATATTTACATCATAAAAAACTCATTAATTATAAGATAGCCAAAGTTCTGATTTCAAGGAATGTAAAACTGCATATTGAAATCTCAAAGATACTTATTGTTGGTTTTTGCTGGGGGTGTGGTCAGAGTTTGGGCAATACCTGCCTGCCTATGCTCAGGCATTGCCCAAATTCCTGACTCTGGGCTCAGGAATCACTGCTGACAGTGCTCTGAGGCCAAATGTGGGACTGAGGATCCCAATCTGGCTGGTCACATCAAAGCAAGAGCCTATCCCTGTCCTATTGCTCTACCCCTTCAAAGCTGTTTTTATTTGGGGGGGGGAGGGATGGGCTCAGTGGGCAAGAACTCAAAGCTTGTTCCATGACATAAGTTTCCTAAGTTGGAACTGTTTCCTACACAGTGGGAACCAATTTTTCTTAGCATAGCTGAATCAAAGGAAAATCCAAATAGTTCAGGACTGAATGATTCTTACAGCTCTAAAATTTCTTAAATTTGAAAACCTTGCTATACCAATAAATTGCAAGAAGCATATCAAGATAAGTTTCTTGAAACAATCACATTTATATTAGCATTTAGAGAAATACCTTCTTCCTCTGAGAAAAATAAAAAGTAAGACTATACATCTACATAAAATAAAACGAAAGCAACATATAGCACTTGTAATATAGATATGGGGAACAAGTTACATTTATTTATGCATACTACATATCCAAAGGGATAGTTATGTCCTACATGCAATTTTAGAAAGAAATATACTGAGGTTGGAAAACCCAGAATCATGCAACTAGAAAAAGAGACAATGTGCCTATGTAGGAAGTGACCTACCTACTCACTTGACTGTCCAATACCATTTCATTTGATAAAAAGTCAAGAATGCTCAAATGGTTCAATGCATGCCTTGCATCTGCAGTGCCTGAAATTCTAGCCCCAACATTTCTCCCGTACACCCACAGCACTGCAGGTTGTACTCCTTACCCTTATAAATGACATTTGATTAGTTGATGTATTATTCATTAATTAACTAAAAACTATAGATAGATTAAATTAATCACCAATCATTGCATTGTTCAAGGTTACATAGTTTATAAGTGCCTCAATAGCCATGTGTCATAAAACATCACTTGATCACTTGACTTCCTGTTGATAATCGATTTGCTGGAGTGGGACCAGTAACATCTCAATACGTCCTGTCACATGCTAGATAGCCCAAGGGCATCTGCCTGCTCCAGGAACATAAGGATCCTCAAAACCATTCCATCAGTCATGGGAATGAGGTCTATAATTGTTTCTGGTATTTGGCATATCAAATATGCCAAATTTGATAGCTTGCCAGGCTCTGACATAAAACACATACAAAATAAAAATCTTAATTTTCCACTAAAAAGCATATATCCCATCCATCTGTTTTTTTCCAGCTCAAGACACTAATTACTCAGTCATCTACCCTAGCATAGATAAAGTTTCTCTGTTATCCTTCATACTTCTTACAGTCTGCATACAGATGTTCTAGCAAACATTGATGGTATGTGTATAGAATTTCTAAAGATCATTTTTCATTGAATGATATTTATGTAGCTTAAAGCATTTCTTAAGCAACTGGAGCATAGTAGAGAGAGAACGACACTAGCCTGGTATGCAGCAGACCCAGATTTGCTCCCATTCAGTCCATATGGGTCCCATCCACCCCATATGGTCCCCTGAGTACTGCTAGGGGTTATTTCTGAGTATGAAGAGAGGAGTAAGCCCTGAGCATCACCAGCTGTGACTCCCAAACTAAAACCAATAAATCAATAATAATTTAAACCCTTATACTCAAAATAATCCTTGAAGAAATGGCTTCTCTGATTCAATCATATCCAACAGGAGTCTAGATTCATTGAAAAGGGTACAAAATTACAGTGAGGAGGGACTTTTGCCTTGGGCCGGCCGACCTGGGTTCCATCTCCGGAACACAATATGAGAACCACCAGGAGTAATTCCTGAGTGAAGAGCCAGGAGTAACCCCTGAGCATCTTTGGGTGTGATCCAAAAAGCAAAAAATAAATAGATAATAAAAATTAAATGAATGAATGAATGAATGAATAAAAAAGGCCCAAGTCAATAGAAATGAAGAATATGAGAACTGGTCTTCAGTAGGAAGCTTACCATTGGGGACTTGGGGGATGAAAAGGACAGAGAAGAGAACACAACAACATTGATAAAGGGAAGTGGTCACTTGGGAAGTGGGGAGGGTGCTGTAATAATGTTCTTATTCATACTCACTAAATGGTTATGTATGATCACAGCACATGATATTTATACTAAACCACAGCACATGACATTTATACTAAAAAGTGTCTTGTCTATCATAGATACATTTGGTGTATGGAAGGGAAACTGGGGACACTGGTGAAGTGAAGTGGACATTCGTGAAGGGATTGGATGCTAGAACACAGTATGCCAGAAACCCAATGATAAATAACACTTTTATTCATACTCACTAAATAAAAAATAACCAGCAAAGTTCATATTCTTTAAATTTAGCATAAACATTATATAAGTTTCTTCTTATAGCATTATAATTCAACCAGCATTATATTTCTACCATTGCATAAATTGCATTATGACACATGACACCCAAAGTGAAGTTTTCCATGTACCATTATTCAATTGTTCATCTTCTCCTCCTTTTTTTTCTCTTTATCCTCCTCCTCTTCCTCCTCTCCTCTTTCTCCACCACCACCACCACCTCCTCCTCCTCCTTCTCCTCCTCATTTTGTTTCTTTTCCTCCAACATATGAGTCATATCACAATCTCTTTTTCTGACTGATTTCACTCAGCAGATTGAATTATATCAACTTGACAAAACGAAAAAGAAAAGAAAACAGAAATGTTGGGAAATGAGGAAAATGGGGAAGAAGGAATAAAAGCAAATTAAATGAGAAATGGAAATATAAGATAGTAAAGTCATTATGGAAAAGAGGATGGAGATGCTTTAAAAACTGACCAGAAGTACATGCTGACTAAGTTCTTCCACTTTTGAGTACTGACTTGAAGACTTCAAAGGCACTAATTCAAAGAGATGCACTATAATCTGTATTCATTTCTGTTCTATAAGTTGGTCCATATTTCCAACTTTGTTTCTACAGTCTCTTAAATGATCTGCCTTCTCCAAATTTGCTTTTATATGACCTATTCTCAATGTAGCCACCAAAATTAATGTTTAATACATAAAACCAGATCTTAATACTCTTTACCTATTACTTTCCCAATAGTCAGTCTCTTAGTCCTTATATCTTTTGCTTACATGTGATTACGTATATGCATATATACATGGTATATATGTATATGTATATATATATGAATATACACAGCCTGGATCATCGACACCCACCCTGTAGCAGTTTTTTCAATCTGACCCAGGTATGCTGATCCAGAGACTCACAGACATGGAGCAGAACCTACTTGCCTCTCCCTGTGCCCAGCCGCTCATGAGGCACCAGGAGGGATGGTGGGTTCTAGCCCTGGCCTGCCACCCCAGCATAGCCTCACCACAAGCCAGGCAACCCCCCTCCACACACACACACACATGAGGGCTGCCCTTTTCCCACATCCGGACTTCCCTCTCGTCAGAACTCTACCCAGCAGACGAGCTTATCACAGACTGGCTCGCACAGCCGCTTTTGGCCGTGCATTTCATCAATAAATGCTGTATTTAGAGGTGACTACAAGAGTATGCCACCCGCACAGCAATCCTGGCAAGCTGCCTGTGTCATATTCGATATGCAAAATACCAGTAACTATTATAGACATCATTCCCATGACCTCATAGAATGGTTTGAGGCTCTTTATGTTCCTGGAGCAAGCAGATACCCTTTGGGCTCTACTAGCATGAGACAGGACATATGGAGATATTATTGGTGCCTAAAGAGCAAATAGATGATTAACGGGAAGATAGTGATATATATGTGTATATCTGTATCTATCTATCTATCTATCTATCTATCTATCTATCTATCTATCTATCTATCTATCTATCTATCTATCTATCTATCTATCTATCTATCTATCTATCTATCTATCTATCTATCTATCTATCTATCTATCTATCTATCTATCTATCTATATATATGAGAGAGAGAGACTTAGATACATGGGGCAGAGCTGCTACTGGCTCTCCCTGTGCTCAGCTGTTCATGAGGCAGGCGCCTGGGAAGGAAGGTGGGTTCTAGCCTTGACCCACTATCCCAAAAGAGCCTTACAAGAAGCCAGAGGAACCCACACACAATGAGGGCAACCATTTTCAACATCCAGACTCCACAGCTTGTCAGATGTCAGAGCCCCACCAAAGAGAAAAGTTGATCTCTCCCCATTGGGCTTCATTAGTAAAGACAGGAGATGAGAGCCTACTACTGAGAGTATACTACCCACACAGGAGGAACCTGGCAAGCTACCCATGTCATATTGATATGCCAAAAACCAGCAGCAATTAGAGACTCTCATTTCCACTGACCTGAAGGAATGGTTTGAGGCTCTTCATGTTCCTGGAGCGAATAGATGCCCTCGGGCTACACTAGAACACTACAGGATGTATGGCGATGTTACTGGTGCCTGCTCAAGCAAATCGATGAACAACGGGAAGACAAGTGAAGTGATACATGTGATATATATACATATCTATGTATATATGTGTGTGTATATATACATATATGTATATATATATATATATATGTGTGTGTATGTGTGTGTATGTGTGTGTATAAGTGTATTAAGACTTTGTGACAACCGGAGACAGAGGCATGAAACAGTAGGTAGGGAGTTTTTCTTGCGTATGACCACTGTCACTGTATCACTATCTTCCCATTGTTCATCCTTTTTGCTCCAGTGGGCACTAGTAACATCTCCATTGGTCCTGTCACAAGCAAGTGCAACCCAAGGGCATCTACTTGCTACAGGGACAGGAGGAGCCCAAAACCATTCTTCAGGTCATGGAACTGAGGTTCATAATAGTTACTAGTCTTTGGCATAAAAAGTAAATAAAACACGGTAGCTTGCCAGGCTTTACCATGTAGGTGGTTTAGTCTCAGTAGAAGGCTCTCAACCCTAGCATTTACTGATGAAACTTAAAGGGAGAAGATCAGATTTTCTCTAGGATGGAGCTCTCAGGAACTATGGAGTCTGGATGTTGAGAATGACTAACTGCATGATGTGTGGTTTGCTCTGGCTTCTTGAGTTTAATCTCTGGTATCATATATGAGCCCCTGATCTTGCTAGTAGTGATTCTTGAGCACTTCTGGGTGTGGTCCCCAAATAAAACAAAATATCTGTGTTCTGGTAACTTGCCTAAAATTGCAACCTAATATAATTATTTGTCCACAAAATGCCCATTTTACTAATCTTCTTCTATTATTATTAGATATAATTATTTAGCAAACTATTATTTTATCTTCCCCAATGTTTAAAGTCTGCAAAGGCAGGATCCTATTTACTTTGCTCATTGACGTAAATGAAGCACTAAGTACTTTGTACTTTGTATAGATTTCATAAATATTTGTTGAATGAATATTGATTATCCTATTTCAAATGTATATGCATCATGACTCTAGGGTCCATTTTGAAAGATAAAATCCCCATTTAAAAAAAAAAAAACTCTTAAAGAATCAGTAAACATGGAAAGGGGGGCAGGGCTTAGGAATATTAATGTACTAATGGAGAAAATCTGATGACTGAAAGAGTATAAAATCAAACCTTTTATAAAAATAGTATTCTAAAATTTAATAAAAAAACTTAGAAATTTTTAATGCAAATGTGGTATAAGGGCTTTGTTATTAATACATTGCCAATTACAAATTAAACCAGTGTAAACTACACTAAAATTCTTTTAAATATTATGAAGGCATATAAAAGCACAAAAAAACTCCCAAGTAAATAGGCTTAAAACAAAACATATTCTAGGAGCCAGGGAGATAGCTTTATGGGCTGGAGCATGTATACTGAGTTCAGGGACACCAAATGGTCCCCCTAAAGCTTACTGGGAATCAACCCCAAGTACTGTCCCATGAATGCCTGAGTTCAAAAGGAGCCCACAAACCACCTTTAAAATAACATTTTCTAGTACTATAGTTAATTGCTTTCAAATTTTGTTTTAAAATGGGACATCAGTAAAAATACAAAAAGAAAGGAAAGAAAAAAGAAAGTTATGTTTAGCTCCCATTAATATGGGGGTTTGGTTAACATTATAAAGCTTCCTACAATTGACTTTAAAATATGCCAGTCTTAAGACAGTGATTTTTCTTTCCAAGAATCTATTCTGAAGACATAATCAGTTGGACAGGCAGAAATATATGTACAAAGACTTTGAACCAAGTCTTAGACTGTGGAATAATACTGAAAAAACACAAGCCACATTTGGACGACTTGAGAAATATTTAAGTATTTTGTTGAAATACATAATGCTTCAAACATAATTTTTTAAATAAAATTCATTTAAAAGGCATTTATTTATTTAGGTCATATTCTGCTACGGTCATGGCTACTCCTAGCTCTGCATGCAGGGATTACTCCTGGTGGTGCTCCAGGGGCCATAGGAAGTGCTGGGATTGAACCCAGGGTTGCCACATGCAAGGCAAGGCAAGTGCTCTCTGCCATACTCTCAATCGAGTGTGGCTCTCTGCCATACCTCTCTATGCAAGGCAAGGCTATCTGCCATACTCTCAATCTTTATCTCCTGAAATTATTATTTTAAAGGCAGTTTAAAATATGTTCTGGGGTCTGAGTGATTGTTCATCAAATAGGACGAGTGCCTGGTTCAGTCCCCTGCAATCCATATGGTCCCTGAGCACCATTAAGGCTAATTCCTCAACATTGACCCAGAAGTAACCCCATAGCACCATCAGATGAGGCCCCCCAAACCATCAACAAAATAGATGTATTGAAAGTATGGTCTACATAAAATTAAAAACTCTGCTGAAAATTGATAGCATTTTTAAGGGGTGTCAAAACCTGTAGTAGCTGGCACCTTAGTTCAAAAGGTAAGACAACGAAGACCAAGCCCTTCAGTGAGTGTTCAGAGTGTCTCCTACTGTAAAATGAGGCTAAATCCTGTCTCCTAGGTAGAAGACAGGTCACTGGCACTTCTAAAACAATGAAATGATATTCATCAAGTTTTCCTAAGAAAGCCATTAGCAAGTAGCTGTTGTGACAGCATTGTGTGCAAAGTATTACCATCACAAGAAGTGTAAAGCCTGTGCAGAACGAAAATTTAATATATCTGTCTCTGCAGTTGCATCTAAATCTGAGATACACAAGCTTGGGAAGGAAGAGCTTCATATTTCTTCTTTCACCCCTAAGAAGTAGGAAAAAATAAATTAGAACAAAAGTGTCTAACGTAATGCTAATTCCTATTTCATGATACATTTTAACTATGACTAGATATTGCAAAGAATTCCAGCTCTATCATTGCTTGGGTCACTTGTCTTTTGCTCATTTCAAAGCAAGAGTACCTTCTTACGTTTATGGCACAAGTATTAAACTAAAATTTCTATTACATATATAATATTAATTATGAATCTCTTTGGCGTCAATGAATTTTGACTAGATTGCATGCTAGTGCAATGCTACCAGCTATGTATTTTGAAATCATAAATAAACTCAAAGCAGGCCCTCCCTCTTCTATTGCTAATGACTAGCAAACAGGCAGTTCCTATGTTTAAATGGATTTCAAATAACTTTCCTGTAATTACTAACCATTTTAGTAGGTGGTGTGAGGTTGTTAATCAATAATCACTCATGTGATTGAAAATGAGGCTCAGAAATCAATAAAAACATTCTTCTTCCCATGGGAACACTGCTAAGCAGTTAGGCCTGTTTGCTGTTCCTTTCTGTTTTGTAAATTCAAAGCACATTTCTGATGGAAAAAGCAACACATGCCTCTCACTGACATTATGACATAGATATCATGTATTAAAAAGAACAAATCCTAAGAATAGCAGGAGGAATATATTTGTTCAAAAGCTAAGGCTGCAAGTAAATGTCTTGTCAATGATCCACTTTCTTTAAATGTATTGTAAAGATAGAAATGTCAATATGCAGAATTTTTTAAGAATTCTATTTGTAAAGACTAACTCAAACATAACATGTAGCTTTGGTTTATTAGACTGAATCACAACATGGTCTGAGTAATGCTACTTCACTTTTGTTTTTAAGTATTAACAATATTGATGATCGTAGAAATGTTATTTCATTGAAAGTATAGTTGCATTGCTTTCAACAAGTTTTCACACTAATTGACCTACATCCCTTGTAGAAAAGGGAACTGGGCTTACCGCCATGTGTACAAATAGATGTGCGCTTTCGTATTTTATAAAGTCTTTGGCGCTAAGAAAACAAAGATGCTAATGTAATTTTGAGATTACGGGTAAAAGCCAGCAAGGAAAGAAAGGACTCCATTTGTTATTCTGTTTTCTGGGAAGGTATCAAACGAGCTAGTTCAACCACAAAATAACAGAGCATTTTGAAGGGGTTAACATAGAGTTAGTGATCTAAACATTCAAAGCAGGAATACACGCTTAGAACTGAATTTATCCCTATCCCATGGGGGAAAAGTAGCAAGCTATAGAGATGGGAACATTAAAAACAAGAGATGTGATTTAAACAGGAGGGGAACGCAGCATGCCTGTCTTGCCAGTAGCTGAACCTCTAGAATCTCGTAAATACTGAAAGAAACAAAAAAGATCACAGAGAAGCAAATTCTTTTGAGTGTTGGAGCCTGCATGTGGGTGAGTTCTAACCTTGACTTGCTGGGGGAAGGGGGTTGCGGAATATTTCTGGGAAGGAAACTGATCTTCCTCAACGGACGTCAGTGAGCACCAACTGCTGGAGGCAACCACTCGGCGCCTAGAAAAGGGAGGAAAGGTCGCGGCTCTTCTGTTGCGCTAGCGTCAACCTGGAGCAAGCATCTTGCAGAGATGCGACCTCGATCAGCAGATTTGAGGGCTCTGGTGCTAGAAGAGAAATCTTGGAGAAACCACGAGCTCCGCAATGCGATCGTCGCTAGATTCCGTACGGACGCCTCTCGCCTTTATTAGTCAACTCTCGGGTCCAGGGGTCGTACCAGCCAAGCCTTGGAGAGTGACATGCGGTCAGTCACTTGCCCTCAGTTCCAGTAAGTTATTGCAACTTTGCCAACGCACATTTTTTTTCTACCCTGCTTTAATCTTTGGGTGCTAATAGCGGAGATGGGTCCGGAGGAAACTTTTTGTGTTGAGATCTTTGGAAGCTGAAGCGATCGATACACATTTGCACACACCCTCACGCACGCTCGCGCACACACACACACACACACGCACAAACACCCGCACACGATGGCTGCTTGCACACACAGGATCGTACATATTATCGCCACCGGCACACACACAGCACGCACACACGATCGCCACCTGCACACACACAAGCACGCACATATGCACGCACACACGATCACCACCTGCACACACGCACACACGACACGACACGCACACGCACACACACTCACATGATCGCCACCTGCAACCACCTCCAGCCCTCGCTCAGGGGCCGCTCTGCGTCTGTTGCCTTTGGAAACTTCCTGATCCCAGGCGCCTGTGGTAAGAGCGAGCTGGTGCGGGGTGGGGGGGTGGTTGCCACGCAGAACCTCATCATTTATTCATTGCGACCGCCTCGATTGTTGACACTGGCGGCAAGCCGCAGGCTCCAGCTCTTACAGGGGAAGTCTGACACCTTGAGGACAGGGAGAAGGGGTGCCGGGAATCTAGCCGAGGCACCGCAGGAGACGCTAGGAGAGTTACGAGGTGGGGGTAGGGGCTTACTCTGATTGCAGCCGGGCGACCTGCCGACTGCGTGCTTGTTTACTTGAGTGGGAGCAACCCCCGTTTCCAAAAGTCCCAGTCCGCCCCGGTGGGTCTGGAAGCCAACTGGAGTAGGACCTCCCAGGGAGAGCCCCTGGAGGTGTGTCTGGCGGGGAGCTCGGGATCTGGGTGGGTTCGGGCTGCCGGCTGGAGAAGCTTGGGGTGAGCTCCCGAGCCAACTGGCTGACTCCGAGCAGTTGGCCCTGGGAGGCTGTTCGGGGACAGCCGTAGCGGGGACCCAGCGTCAGCTCCTGCGGGGGCGAGTCCCCTTCACCGCCCGACAGAACGGTGCGTGGGACGAGCATCTTTAGGCACTGTCCCTTCCCAGCCGCGTCTGTGTGGACCCCGAGTGCGGCAGCTGCCCGGGACGATCGCGCGGGCGCCTGGGAAAGAGAACTTTATCCCGAGGAGCTGTAGGGCCAGGGGGTGGGCTAGAGGGCTCCTACCCGGGGCTCAGCTCCCCTTCCTGGGCCGCCCCTCCCCGCTCCCGGAACGCGGCTCTCGGAGCATCCTCACTCCGCCCAGTTTCCCTGCCAGTTGGTGGACTCCAGCTTCGTGCGTTTTCCTTGGAATGCTCCGAAACTCCGCAGCGATTAAAACCATCCCGCTGGAACTGCCGGACGAGCTGGCGCGCGGGTCTTAGGATGGATTGATCGCTCCTCCGGCTGAAGATGCAACTTCGCAGGTAAAGCTCCCGGCGCCCTGAGCTGCACCTCGCCGCCTTTCCCAAACCTCGGTTAAGTTTCTCCAAGTGCCCAGCCAGCCGGCGGCTCCTTTCCCGGGGGCGGGTGTCCCTGGGGGTAGCGACTTCACCAGGCTCGTGTGGCCCGGCTTCTCTGGTTGCCCGGGGAGCCCCTTTGCTGAGCTTTCCGTGGTCGACCCGGGCTTGATCCTGAGTTTGGGAACGTTTCTATGCCTGGCACTCACCCTGCACTAAAAGCAGGGGAGAGGGCGAGGACCGAAGCCCCGGTGTGACTTATAAGGTAAACAAGCAGCTGCAGCCAACGCCGGGGTGCGGTGGAGAGAGAGGCTGTTTTTAGCCTTTTATGCATTTGGGGAAAATAGAGATCTTGGTGGCCCACGGGCTTGTCTAAGTAAACCTTAGACTCTCGGATTCCTGAACTGGGGACACGGGGGGACTAATGGAAGCAGAAGAGCGGTTAATATCCCTTCCATCATTTGCACTCTGCGTCATTTTTATTTTCTGTCAAGAAGCAGGAACACTTTTGTCCATGTTGTTGGACCGAGGCTAGAGATTCTTAGCTTTCTAGACTACTATACCGCTGCTTATATCAATGACTTCGTTTGCTGCTTGGACGATAATCACTAAAATTTATAGCACAACTTCTTGTTTCCAGTTGTGAACTCAGCTGCCTTTTGTGGCTCGGGAATATTGGAAAGGGATGTCGGGGTTGGGAGCGGCAGAGGAGGGAGCGCTTATGTGGTCTGTATTCCCTATGTGGAAGAGTCGGTGTTTGCTTGGCTCACACGGTCTCCTGGGGAGGCACTTCCCAGCTGAGCTCCACAGCTATGCAGCAGCAGGTTGCTCCGTGAGTGAGCAACAAGCCGAAGGAGTGCCAGCACGCAGAAGCAAGGTTTTACTGGCTTCAGAACGGACTTGAAAACTTAAAAAAAAAAAAAAAAAAAGCAAGCAGGTCTCATTTAATTTCTTTCCATCTTGGGAATCACAACAGAAAGCCTATCACAAATTCTTTGCAATGAAAGGTTAACTAGAGTTCTGTATTTAGTTATATTTTTTTTATTGGGGGTGATAGGGCTAAGGATGACCACACCGGGCTCTTGAGTTTGATGTTTTAAAGTAAACTTTAATTAGACAATGGGACAAAGGGTCGGTGGATATGTTAAGGCATTACAATTCTCATTATTTTAGAATTTGCTATACTGTTTTGGACAGTACAGCAAAAATCATTCCCTCCTCTCCCTTTGCCCCCATTAAGCCTTTAAGCAGAATATTAATAAGGGTATTAATAATGGAATAAATAGTATTTGGAATATTAGAATAAAAAATGAACTCTCTAGAACATTATTAAAGTAGCACTTTATAAATTGCACTTATGAATTGGGGTTTTAATACAAAATCAGTGGACATTGTTACCGAAAGAATCTTATATCAAAAATAATCTTATTGCAAAAAATATTCTTGGGTTCTTTGATTACTCGGGCTTTCATTGACAAGATCACAGAGCTGTAAAGTCTTTCAAGAGTGCTCTGGTGGCCGGTACTTGAGGCGAGGGAGTGAAGGAAGGGCTGATAGAGTTAAGTCAAGAAAGTTATATTTGAAGAGAAACAGTAACATAATAGGCAGAATGTTAAAAGATGCTTGATAATCCTCCGAGTGAATAAAAGCCTGTAGTTCAGATAAGGAAGACTTGTTTGGCACATTTAGAAAAGTTCTTCTAATTTACAGGCTCCAGGGCATTCATGCTCCTCAGATACAATGAGCATGGTTCTTTAGCAAACCCTGTGAAATCCTGACAATGTTTCTGAAAGTCTTTTGTTTTTTTTGAAAAAATAAGATGTTTTCAAGGTGCTTGTTTAGTCTCTGTTCTAAGTTGCTTGTTTAGTCTCTGTTCTCTAAGACAGAGCAAGTGAACCAGCTAGCCATTACTTTTCAAGCTTGAAAATTTTGTTATTTTTTTTCTAGTGTTTGTTTTTCTGTTGGCAGTTATTCTCGGAGGGTCAAGGTCAAAATGCTCAGAGAAAACTATAAAAAATGTAAAGTTTCGTATGAATTTTGTGATTATAGTGGTTACTAAAATAGTAACTTGAACTAAAAAATATAGCTTATAGGATAAACTCAATTCCCAGCTAGAAAATATAAAAAAATGTTGTTTTTTGATTTATTTTGATTGGGGGAATTTTATGTCTTCTTCAATATGTTTGTTCTCAACACTTAACCTAAACAAATAATGTTTGTTGTAAATATTATTAAATTTATATGAAAACATAAGAATAGTCTTTAGAATATCTTGATTAACTCTCCTGAATTAAACATTTCTTTCAGAAATATGTTGTTGAGAAAAAAAATTTGTCTCATTTTAAGACTTGCTTGGTTGATTGCTAGGATAATTTATGGCTATTCTGATTATCAATTCTGCAGTTCATAGTAAAGATATACGCTTTCTAATTAGAGCATACATTAGAAAAAATTAAGATATGCACACCTTTGTTAGTTGGTTGATATTGTGAACTTCTGTGTTCAAAGGGAAAGGATCTTCTAATTGTAAATAGATGCATAAGAAATATTAATCAGTAACTAGTACAGTAAAGTGTGGCCTGAATAGCTTTCTAATGAAAATGTCATTGTTTTGTTTTGGAAAATAAGCAAGGTGGAGGGAATATAAAAAAGAATTATACTTAAAATGATTACTGCCATACATCTTACAAGGCCAGATTCTAATGTACTCCCGTGTTGCATCATCTGGACTGAATGGAAGTCTATTATTACCTTTAATATATATGGAATATCTTCTCTAAGCATTTTGGCTTTCCTTAACAATGAAATTGAAGAGAGTTCAAAATCAAAACAGTGCCTTTCTATCTGAATCATCTCCCCTACAACAACATTCAAATTAATGATTTTAACCCAGCTTCAACAGGACATTTGCTTCTATTAAGTTATGATGGTTTTGTTGCAGTGTTGTTGTGTTTTCTACTTCTAATCCTCAAAAAAAAATAAAAAAGAGCAATATCACTTTACTTAAAAATGTTTGAGAATATTATTTTTGTCAGATATGTAATATTGTGGTGATATCTTTTAATTAGCATAAATATAGCTCTGAACTCTTGAGTACATTAGTACAGCGACCACACTATGGTAAAGATAAATTTTGGAAAAGAATTCATTCAGTTGGAAATCTAGAAATTGAAGATAAAGTTTTTTGCCAAAAACCGATTTAGTTTAGGAAGTGATCTTTTCTTTTTTTAGCTTGAGTGTTGGGAATGGTCCAACACTTGAGGCTTGCTAAGCTGGAAAGAACTGTTTGTAAAGGACTCCTGCTTCTTTGCCTAGGGATCACTCCTACTGGTACTTGAGGACTCTAAACCCTTACTACTCCTCAGGTCCTAGAAAGTGCTCTGTTTATATTAAAAAGAAAAACTTCAACGATTCTTCTGAAAGTTGAGTTTAACTTAAATAGACTACAAAAGAGTTAATAGCTTTGGCACTTGACCTGCTTCTATAACTAAAGGAGATGGTATCCTGCTAATATATTGTATGTTTTGTCTCCTTTTAAAAACATTTCATTTGAATTACTGCAGTTTCAAAGAGTAATGGCTTCTTGAGAGACAACAGATGACACATGGATACAGTTTTACACAAAAAATTAGAAATGTTAATTAAAACATTAACTTAAAATATGCCTTGATAGTTCTATCTAGCACACTGTATTCTTTTTTGTGAAATGGCAAGTGCCATTAAATTGAAACAGATATGCCTTCATTATGTTCTTCCTTTCTTTTGATATTATATTTTTTGAACTACATTGAAAAAATAGCCATAAGTAACATCCATGAAAGACTACACATTAAAATTTAATTAGGAGAGTAAAACAGGAACTGTTATAAGAAAGGGAAGAGGGAAGAAGTAAGGGTGTAGTTAATTATGAGGACTGAACTTATGCCGGAAACTTTAATGGGGAAAAACTTGTTCTCATGTTTATAATAATTATATTACTTTTAAACTTGATTATTGTTTTCACCTTTGGAAAATGTGACAAGATTACTTTTTTCAAAAATAAAGCCACAAATCTGTGCTTGTGTCAAGATTTGAATCATTGTCTACTTATTTAGTTCACTAAATAAGATTACTTTTCATTACTTGTTGTGGTCTCTAATATAAAATTACTAATATTCGAATGAGACATGAATGTGTTAAGTGTATTATTATTATTATTATTATATTACCATGAGATAGATAATTACAATGTTGTTCATGATTGAATTTCAGTCATACGGGGTTTTAACACCCATCCCTTCACCAGTGCACATTTCCCAACAGCTGTGTCCTCTGTTTCTCTTCCACCCACCCACAATCTGCCTCTATGGCAGGCACTTTCCTTCTCACTTTCTGTCTCTGTCTCTGTCTCTGTCTGTCTGTCTGTGTCTCTTGCTCTCTCTTTTTTTCTCTCTCTCTCTCACATTGTGGTTTTCAGTACAAATACTGAAGGGTTATTATGTATATCCCTTTACCTACGTTAAATACTCAGTTATAGTTTAGCATTACCATTTCCAACTATTATTGGAAAACTGGTCTTATATATCTTAATGTGTTAGAGTCTTACAGTTGTCTATATCTTTAATTTTCAAATGTAGCATTATAGTATAAATAATTCCCTGATGTGGATAAAGTTTGAAACAATACTCTGTGAGCTTAAGTCCTATCCACCCAAAGCAGAATAGTCAATAACTCATCTCAAAAAACTTCTTCACAGAATTATTTTTTAATATTTTTTATTCTCAGATAGTAGTGAAATAGCATGGAGAAGAAAGATTAGCTTTACATTTATGGATAAATTCAAAGTTAGAAATTTTTTCTCTGAGTAGTCATGAGATCATAATTTTTTAAACCAAATGCTGTCATTCAAAATTTTAAGACATCTGTAGGCTGTATATAAAATGCCCTGTTTTGTGAAAAAGAAAGAAAAGCAATCAGACTTGCTAAGTTAATATTTCATCTTATTAAGTTCTACAAAATTTCCAAGCAAGTGGTTTGTCTTAATTTTATCTTCATTTCAACCGCCTGATTACCTTTTAAAGTGCCTAAAGTTTCAATGAGTTTCAAAGATCTCATTCATATGTCTCAGAAGCTATCTATTACCTGATAAATTTGAACAGATTCACCATGGGTGTTTAAAACACAATGCAACATTTAAAACCATATGCTCATATTAAAACTCATACTGACATTGGGTTTAAAGGAAATTCTTCTTTGAATATATGTAATGCTATGTAAAAAAGTAATTCTGATGTTATATTTGTCAGTAGTTGAAAGTTCAATATTAGTAAATTAATGGTGGAAAAAACACGAATGACACTATTCCTCTTTGCTGGAAGGACACTATTCATCTTCATTGCATTTTCAGGCAAGTTATCTTCTCTACACAGTAACTTTTGCCTTGTTGCCTCCTGTCAAAACCTAGCTCAAAAATGACTATCTCTGTAAGTTTCTTTCCGCTCTCCAGGTGTCAAAATATAAATACAAGCATACTCCTTCATAAGTCTCTTTGCAGGTGGTTAGAGTTCTGTACCCTAAACTACACAATAAACCTTAAGAAAACCCAGTGGGTGTGCAGAAAATGTGTGAATTTTTAACTGCATTAGTTTTTCATAAATATTATGCTTTTGCAACTGAGTACAATTATTTTCATAGTTTTGTAATACCGTAGTTGGCCAAATTGTGAATGTATGTTCTTACATAACAAAGGCAATTATAATCCGAATGCTGCATTTAGGTGATCTGAGTAACATTATTTACTATGTTACAAAAATAACCTGCACTATTATTTAATGGACATAACTTCCAGTGAACTAGTTGTTTTCTAATCATTTTCTTAGGATTTATGTAGCCAATTATCAATGTGCTTTTGCTTACGTGATGTACTGGAATTTTTTTTGAAGTAAAACAGGTTTATTAAGGAGGTTTTAAGAAAGGGAAAGAGGAGGGAAAGTAAGAGAGAGAGTACAAATCTCAAGAGGGGAGATGGGGGCAACACACATGCTCCGGCACCACATGTGCTCAGCCACGTGGACTCAGGCAGTGTGCGTGTCCATGCAGCGTGTGCGCCAAGTGCTGGAATTTTTAAGGAAAGATTTTAGTCCATTTTATGATGAGATGTGAGAATTGAGTGGAAAGAGAACTTTACGTGCTTTTTATTGTTTCTCTGTGTTTGTGGGGTGTTGAGGATTGCAGTGTTGGAGTAAATCTAGGACCTCACATATGCAAGACAAGCGCACCAATAAGCATTATCCCTGACCTACAAATACAAGTAGTTTTTAGGATACTCAATACACTGGAGATCCAGAGACTTCTTCAGAGTAACAGTATCTGGTATATTACATTGAGGTTTCGTTTACCCACATATGATGCTCAATTTTAGATGATGAGAGATGTCTTTTTATTCTGCTTTACTGAAAGTATAGTTGTTAGAAATCTAGTTTTAGAAGATGAGTTTATCTAATGAGATAATTTTAATGTATTTTTCTTATAAATGAGAGCCGATACAACACATTTGTGTGTATCTGCAAAACAGGTTCATAACTTACATCTCATTGCATTATGATTACAATTTAACAAACTAAGAATGATTAGAATAATTAGCATCAAATACACATTTTATGGTTGGATAAATGGAATATGTGAATTTGTGGGTGATTAATCTGTTGTCGCTTCTTTACTCATCTTATTTCAATTTAATATTCTTTTTTTTTTCTTTTTGGGTCACACCCGGAGATGCTCAGGGGTTTCTCCTGGCTCTGCACTCAGGAATTACTCCTGGCGGTGTCGGGGACCATATAGGATGCCGGGATCGAACCCAGGCCGGCACAGGCCGCGTGTAAGGCAAACACCCTACCCGCTGGGCTACGCTCCAGCCCCTATTTAATATTCTTTCAAGAAAATTTTTCATCTTGTTTGACACACCAATGTGAATAGAAGGTTGTTTTATCACTTTGACCAATGTGGAAAGATGAGTAGCAGGCAGAAGGCATAATGTGTAGTCACTGAGA
The DNA here is from genome assembly GCA_021461705.1 of Cryptotis parvus. Classification (NCBI taxonomy): domain Eukaryota; kingdom Metazoa; phylum Chordata; class Mammalia; order Eulipotyphla; family Soricidae; genus Cryptotis; species Cryptotis parvus. The sequence continues at coordinate 101,107 of JAJIBD010004341.1, forward strand.
ACTAAGAATACTTATTATGATTTATGAATAAACATCCCTACTGTTTGAAAAGTGTGGGTATCATATAAAGTTCTTTTTCATAGTAGGTGGATTACTGCTACACACCATGACAATTAAATAGAAGGTCACACTTTATATTAATGCTCTTCTATATTCACTGTATGTTGATAAGCACAGTTTATTTATTTTCATTTAGAATCATATAAAAAGAGACCAATGTATTTCTATCAGCTCTCTATTATCAAATTTACTGAAAAACAATTTGTAAGCAAAGATTACAAAAGAGTAGAGAGTAGGTCATAATAGATAAGAAAAGTTAATTCTCAGCATATTAATATCTCTATACAATTAGGTTTGTAAGGAGTGATTTGGCAAATAATTTACTTCAAAAAGTATTTTTAATATTGTAAGATTTATTGTGCATGCACAAGAACACAGAATATTTCACTGTAGAGTAATGCAAAATGGTCCATCTTTATGCTGAGAATATAGGGACATTTTTCTTTATTATTTCTCACAAGGGATTCTCTGATCATGTTTCAATATTCTGTATTATCTCACAGACATTCTGTTTTATTGATAGCCTGATCATTTCTCATGGTAATGATGCACTCATTAAGGAATGACAAAATTTAGATTAAAACTAATATAGCCTATTGGAATTAAATAAATAAATCAATTAGGTTATTTTTGAATAAATTTTAAGTACATCCTTTCATCTCAAATTGTAGTTTCCTATATGAGTAGAAATTAGGTTTCAGACTGTATATTTAACATTATTGAAATTATTGAAAATAGTATTTTTCTTTTATTAATAGGCATTACTAAATGACTATTCAAATGCTACATATTTTAGGGAGAATATACTTTTTAAACTATGTTGGATTTAAGATTAAACGTCCTCATACTACTTAGTTTTCCTGGGAATCAAAGGAAGTAAATGTTACAGAAAGGAAGCAAATGTTATAAAGCTAATTTTGGAAGTGTTTTTAGGTGCTTGAATATATACCAACCCATATCTTTGCCTGGGAATATGAAAGACCTTGCCTCAAATATTCTTGGAATGGTGAATCCATATAAGGCCATCTAATTCTTTTAAGTGTTTACTAGTGAATTCATTGCCCATTGGTAAGAATATATTAGAGACTTAGGTCATCTTTCTTGAATATGGCAAATAATATCATATAACTTATTTTTTAAGTAGGGATCTACGTTCCTAGTACTGCCCAATCTTCCCTGACGGTTGCTTTATAAGCACTCCCAGTTCAGATAGGATGATTTAAAGCTACAAGAGGATCTACAACAAAGAAGATGTTAAAGTTGTATTATCAATAATAAATAGCATTTAAGGATATGCCCTTCTATATGAAAAGAAAAGTTTGGCAGAATGAAAAGACTTATTTGTTTATCTGGTTCATTTTAAGCTATCAGTTTAGCATTTCAGTTTGTAATGTGGAAGCTTATGGCTGAACTGAATAAATTTAATTACCACTCCAGCAAGTTCTAGGAACAAAAGTAAAGCAGCAAATAATATTTCTTGTTCATGAATAAAAGACACTTTGATAAAAAAAAGTATTTTATCATAAGAATACTTATGATAAATATTTTTTCATATAAAATATTAAAGCTTTAATTGAAAATAAATGTTTCTATTATGTAATATTTATCAGTGAATCACCAAAACATAGCTAAAAGAACGATCTAATATGCTGAAGTATGTTCATATTTTTTAGTACATTTCTTAGTGTAGATGAAATTTCCCCTTTTAGATTGATTTTTAGTGGGGATAATTTTGGGCAAAGAAAATACACGTGTTTTACACAATACTTTATTTTGCCTCTGATATCTCTCTATCTATCTATCTATCTGTCTGTCTGTCTGTCTGTCTGTCTGTCTGTCTGTCTACGGTCTATCGATCTATCGATCTCTCTCTCTCTATCTATCTATCTGTCTGTCTGTCTGTCTGTCTGTCTATCGGTCTATCGATCTCTCTATCTCTCTATCTCTATCTATCTATCTATCTATCTATCTATCTATCTATCTATCTATCTATCTATCTATCTATCTATCTATCTATCTATCTATCTATCTATCTATCTATCTATCTATCTATCTATCTATCTATCTATCTATCTATCTATCTATCTAATCGTTCTATCTTTCTATCATTCTATCTATCCTTCTATCTATCTGTCTATCTTCTATCTTCTATCATCTTCTACTCTCTATCTGTCTGTCTTCTTCTGTCCACCATCCTCCTCCGCTGTCCGCCGCCCATCTTCATCCATCCATCCATCCATCCATCCATCCATCCATCCATCCATCCTCCATCCATCCATCCATCCATCCATCCATCCATCCATCCATCCATCCATCCATCATCCATCCATCATCTATCTACCTACCTACCTACCTACCTATCTAATTTGCTTTTTGGCCACACCCGGCGATGCTCAGGGGTTTCTCTAGCTCTGCACTCAGGAATTACTCCTGGCAGAGCTTGGGGGACCATATGGGATGCTGGGGATGGAACCCGGGCTGGCATGGGCCTGCCGTGTGTAAGGCAAACACCCTACCCACTGGGCTATCGCTCTGGCCCTGTATCTGAAATTTATATATTAATAGATGCAAATATAGTTTAATATAGAAAGCACAAATATACTTTAATATAGAAAACTAAGATAAAAGTATCACTGTATCACTGGCTTCCCGTTCATCATCGATTTGCTCGAGCGGGCACCAGTAACATCTCCATATGACCTGTCTCATGCAAGTAGAGCCCAAGGGCACCTGCTTGCTCCAGTAACATAAAGAGCCTCAAACCATTCCATCAGGTCATGGTAATGAGGTCTCTAATTGTTACTGGCATTTGGCATATCAAATACGACATGGGGAGCTTGTCAGGCTCTGCCGTGCGGGTAGCATACTCTTGTAGTCATGTCAAAATCTAGCATTTATTAATGAACTGCGCGGGGTCGCTGGGCTGTGATAGGCTGGTCTGCTGGGTGGAGTTCTGACGAGGGGGAAGTCGGATGTGGAAAATGGAGGCCCTCATGGAGTGGGGGGTTGTCTGGCTTGTTGTGAGGCTCTGCTGGGATGGCGGGCCAGGGCTAGAACCTGCCATCCCTCCCGCGCCTCATGAGTGGCTGGGCACAGGAAGAGACAGTAGTAGCTCTGCCCCATGTCTGTGAGTCTCTGGATCAGCATACCTGGGCCAGATTAAAAAGACTGCTGCAGGGTGGATCTCAATGAGCTGTGCTGTGAAGGGTGGTCTGCTGGGTGGAAATCTGACAAGGGGGAAGTCCAGATGTGAAAAATGGAGGCCCTCATGGAGTGGAGGTTAGTCTGGCTTGTTGTGAGGCTCTGCTGGGGTGGCGGGCCAGGGCTAGAATCTGCCGTCCCTCCTGGGCGCCTCATAAGCGGCTGGGCACAGGGAGAGCCAGTAGCAGCTCTGCCCCATGTCTGTGAGTCATTCATGGATGGATGGATGGATGGATGGATGGTGGGTGGGTGGGTGAGTGGGTGGATGGATGGATGGATGGATGGACGGATGGATGGATGGATGGATGGATGGAAGGATGGATGGATGGATGGATGGATGGATGGTCAGATAAAAGTAGGAAACAATTTGATTAAGAAGTCCATGAGTTTTTGGCTTGGGGAGGTGGTATGGGGGTAAGGCACTTGCACATGACCCTCATTTAAATTCTGGTGACTTTTCTGTTCCCCAGTCACTGCCAAGAGTGATGTCTGAGCACAGGACCAACACTCTGACCAAAGGATCAAAGACCCTGGTTTGATCCCGGCATCCCATATGATCCCGAACACTGGGGTACTGCCAGAAGTAATTACTGAGTGCAGAACCAGGAGTAGCCCTTGAGCATTGCCATGTGTGACCCAAAAAATAAAAAATAAATATAAATGGATATATAGAAGTATAACAAAATGGTGATTTTCATGACTTTTAAACCAGTGGTTTATTGTCACTTCATAATGCTAATACAAAACTTAGAATTTTTTTTTTATTCCATCAGTGGTCATTTTAATCGAGGTAACAAATACTTGTAATTTATTTTCCTAAAATTATTTTCTAAATTTCTTAGTAGTCCTTTGAAAGTTTTTGTTATTGATTAAACCCACAATTTGATGTTTTACAATACAAATATTTAAAACAATAAATGGACAATATGAACTACTGTATTTTTCTTATCCTAGACTGAGTTGAAATAAAATTGAGGAAAAATCTATTTCTCTTTTTAAAAATTATATATATATATATATATATATATATATATATATATATATATATGTCAGTATTTGCATTGGGAACTGATCTAATGTAGTTAATCTTTTTGCTTGTAAAGAGCAATTATAAATATTACGTTTATATTCCAGCATTTTAATTCCATTTTTATCATTTTAGATTCCAAATTTGCTGTCTTTGAGATTTTCTCTACTACCCCTATATCTTTCTAGTATCACTATGCTCATTTTGGAAAACAAAAGTTTTTTTTAAAATATATCATTTACTGTGTGTTGGCAAAAAACTGTATCATTTTTTGTTTGAAAGTATTTTTCTTTGCCATTTTTCAAGTTGTGTTCACTAGAGTATTCTAGTCTCAAACTAAACCATCATACTCCCAAGCAGTTTAGGACTTACAGTGCTTGCTAGGGTATTACGTTTTTAAGAACTTTGTTTAAATTCAACTGTACTATCTAGGAATATACTGTGTTCTTCCTTCATTATGTTTTACCCATATTAATCACTACAGATTTTAGGGAGGATCCCAAAATATTTATTCTTATTTCTGTATTTTGAACATAATTATTCCAAGTTCTACCTCTTGACTCATATTTTATATGTGAAATTAGTTTTTAATTGATGCTATCTCTAACCCCTGGATTTAATTATTCTGTTTCCATCACTATGCTTTTGTAAATTTGAGAATACAATTTAATTGAACCATGATATACTTGACATTTTGATATTGCTCTCAGCATAATGCCCTTAATAGTCATTCAAGTGTTTGAATTACTGTTAATTCCTTTGTGTTAGTAGTTTACATGATGTACATGAGGAATCCTTGTTTAATCAGTCACCGTTTGAAAGATATCTGAATTGTTCCTCTATTTTGTCTTTCACTTGGTCACTTGATCACTTGAATCCAGTTATTCATCGATTTGCTTCAGTGGGCACCAGTAACATTTCCTTTTGACCCTATCACATGCCAGTGTAGCCCAATGGCATCTGGTTGCTTCAGGAATACGAAGAGCCACAAACCATTCGTTCAGGGTCTTGACGAAGAAGTCTGACCATCTTGTAGGTGGGCAGCCACGTGATCTTTTGACATCCCGTGGGGTCCAGTCGGTAACAGTTCTAGTCCAGCGATCGCCTCCAAATCGCATTACATATCCAGCCCATCTAATTTTCCATGACTTGGCGAACGAGACAGCGTCTCTGATTCTGGAATAGTGACGGAGGTCAGAACTCCAGATTCCTTCTCTCACTTGAGTGAGGCATGATATTCCAAGCATAGCTCTTTCCATTCCTCTCTGGGAGATCCGAATAGCATTCTCATCCTGCTTTCATAGGGTCCAGGTATCTGAGGCGTATGTTAAAGCAGGGAGAACGGTGGAGTTGAAGAGATGTGCCCAGAGCTGGAGGTTGTCCTTTTAGCTATTTCTTCAATGCTTTTGAAGGCATTCTATGCCGCTCTCTTTCTCCTGTGCAGCTCAGGTTTTAGGTAGTTAATCATGTTGACTTCTCGACCTAGGTACACATATTTTATCTTTAACAGTGATTATACTGATAAAAGAGGGATATATGTATCAAATATGTATCACTTGATCACTTGATTACTTGAATCCCGTTATTCATCGATTTGCTCGAGCGGGCGCCAGTAACATTTCCATTGGACCCTATCACATGCCAATGTAGCCCAATGGCATCTGGTTGATTCAGGAATATGAAGAGCCTCAAACTGTTCCTTCAGGGTCTTGACAAGGAAGTCTGTAAATATAAATATAGATATCAAATATGTATATCTATATTTATGCATCTTTGTATCTAGCATATCCTGCTTTGCTCCAGAGCTCTGGACCGCTCCCAGCAAAGTTGCTAGTGGTGTGTAAAAGTTTGGTGCCAAGACCCAGTGTTGCAATGTCTGGGCCCAGTGTGCCTATTCATTGGGGCCACCAGTTCACAACCATTGGTACATCGTAGGCTGTGCAGCATTGGAGGCTGAACTCAGAGTCCTGCACATGATATGCTCAACATCTAGTTGAGTTATCTTACTATCCCTATGGACAGGCTTTTTAAAAAATAGTTTATTATATAACCGTGAGATATACAATTACAACGTTGTTAATGTTTGGAGGTTTTGGTCACATAGTATTCCAGCACCCGCCCTCCACCAGTGCCCATTTCCCGCCATCAATGTCCCATTTCCCTCCCCCTCCCATAGCTTGCCTCCATGGCAGGTTCTTTTCTCTCTCCCTCTCTCTCTTTTCCTTCTCTTACATATTGTGGATTACAATACATACACGTAGAGGCCATCATGTGCATTTTTTGGCCTGTATTTTATGCTCAGTTCTAGGTTGGTATTAGTCCTTTCAATATTTATTCGCACATGTCCCCTTCTTCGTCTTACCTAACATCTGACTCCCACATGTTTGTGGTAATTTCCACTTTTGGTAAGACCTGGACAGGTTTTTTTCCTGAAAGCGAGTCTTTATTTTCCAGGATACATGATAAAAAATAATTATTGAATTATTTTGTTTATTTAGTTTTTTGGTTTGTAACCTACTAATCAAGAGTAACCATAAAACTGTCAATAATGTATGAATAAACCAATTTCTCTATATCTCTGCCATTAAAGAAATGGTAATAAGCTAAGGTAGCCACCTTACTTAAATGTTTTGCTACTTTTTGTATCAACTATTTTTTGTGTTTGTGACATCTCATAGTAGACATATCATAGTTAGATTTATGGACTTTTATCAGGTGATTAACGATGTTAAGTATTTTTTTATCTGTGCTTATCTGTGTCTGTAAATGATCGTAGTTTTGTGCTTCTTTAAGTCTATCTATTGCAAATTATCTATTGGATATTGTTTTTATTTTTTGTGTTGAGTCTTGAATAATAATTTTATAGAGAAATACTAGTAATCTATCAAATGAGTTTTACCAGCCTTCTCTTCAGTCAATAGTTTATTTCATTTTTAGCATATTATTACAAAGAGAATAGCTCACTTTTGATGAAATAAACATTGTGACCCTCTGAAAATCACCTGCCATTATGCAGAATTAGGCATAATTATAGCTATATTTAATTTTATTATGTATTAGTTCAAAAATATTTAACCTAAATCATCTCAAACCACTTATAGCAAGTTTTTGCTATTGCACTAATGCTATTGGGTGGACCTATCTTAAGTAACAAATTCAAGGTGAATTACTTCTTTAGAAATGTCTCTGGACTTGTAGAGAAGAAAAGAGATTCCTGATTCAAATCTTGACTCTATGGTGATTCATATTTCTTACAGTAACTACAATTCAACTGAATTTTATTGATTTTTAAACTATATAACCAAACCTTAGACAAAAAGTGGAATGCCGTCATTGATGATATTGATGATGGTAATTTTACTGGCAATTTTATAAAGGAGAAAATGCATAAGTAAAATTATAACTGACTGAATTCAGATGGTGAGAGTTAAAATGAGAGCATGTTTTTAGAATGTTGTGTAATACTGTGAAATATACAATCATTTCAAATATCTTATACAATATGGAGAATTTTTCATGTCAGATAAGTTTCGATGACTCAATATAATGCTTAAGTAACTGTCAGCAATAAAGACAGAACATATAGAGGGCTGAAAGGAGTCAAAATGAATGAACCTGGTTCTTGTGCTTAAGAAGCTATCATCAGAGGGCCTGAGAATAGTACAGCACCAAAGCTCTTGCCTTATATACAAGCACGCCCCAGAAACACATATGGTCCTTAAAGCCCACTAGTAGTTACGAAGTCAGGAGTAGGCCCTAAAAACTGCTTGGTGTGGTCCAGAAAAAAAGGAAAGAAATGGAAAAAAGAAAGAAAAAGGAGAAAATATCAATCAAAAAGTAGAGAAGCACATTGAAGTAGTTTTGATATAAAGTAAATGTCTGAAATTACCAAAATCATGCTACTAAAATCATACTTGCAATTTTCTACATATTTTTAGATTTATTGAAATACAATTGAAAAATAAATTTTCTATATATTTCAATGTGTTTCTGATATTTGATGCACATGTAATGCAGAAAAGATTATACCAAGTTGTTAATTAATTCACCCATTTACTCTAATACTAATCTATTTGTGTAAAGTAATTTAAGAAATATATTTGGAAACATTTAATTTTATAATATGGTTTTATAATATATTAATAAGTATAGTTACTATATTATCTCAGTAGAACCTCCCCCATTATTAAAAGTTCATAAACTTTTACCGACTTCTTCCTTACTCCCTTACTCACTAGACCTTGGTAAGCACTCCTTTTTTAGCTCTGTTAATTCCAATACCATTTTAGTTTTTACACATAAGCAATTTAAATTACATAAAAGAATGGGTTCCAGTTCCAAATAACTTGTCACTTGTTGATGTTGCTGGTGAAGTCGGATCATGAGCGGAGTAGAACACCCTCAAAGAAATCTCCAAGAATCACTTTTTGGGGAATAGCTCTGCTTTATAAACTGAACAGGGATATGTAAATTGGGGAAAGTAGGGTGTGAACTCTGTATCAGCCAATCAGGTGGCAGGATTACAACAGAGTGTGGGCTGAATATATTTAACTACAGTCACTATTGTTTGATTAATGGGAAACTGCTCACGAGGCGCCCGGGAGGGATGGTGGGTTCTAGCCCTGGCCCACCACCCCAGCAGAGCCTCAGCAACAAGCCAGACGACCCCCACTCCATGAGGGCCTCCATTTTCCACATCCGGACTTCTCTCTCGTCAGACCTCCACCCAGCAGACCAGCCTATCAGCGCCCGGCTCATCGAGTTCCACCCTGCAGCAGTCTTTCTTAAATCCGGCTCAGGTATGCTGGTCCAGAGACTCGAGACATGGGGCAGAGCTGCTACTGGCTCTCCCTGTGACCAGCTGCTCACGAGGCGCCCAGGAGGGGATGGTGGGTTCTAGCCCTGGCCCACCACCCCAGCAGAGCCTTGCAACAAGCCAGACAAGCCCCCACTCCATGAGGGCCTCCATTTTCCACATCGGACTTCTCTCTTGTCAGACCTCCACCCAGCAGCCCAGCCTATCAGCGCCCGGCTCGCGAGGCCACTTGCGGCCGTGCTGTTCATCAATAAATGCTGGACTTAGAGATGCCTACAAGAGTATGCTACCTGCACGGCAGAGCCTGGCAAGCTACCCGTGTTGTATTTGATATATATGCCAAATACCAGTAACAATTATAGACCTCATTCCGGAATGGATTGAGGCTCTTTATGTTCCTGGAGCAAGCAGATGCCTTGGGCTCTACTAACATGAGACAGGACATATGGAGATGTTACTGGGGCCTGCTCGAGCAAATCGATGATGAACTGGAATACAGTGATACAGTGATACACTATTGTTAAAAATTATTTTTCTTTGTTTCTGAATATTATTATATATAACATATATAATACATAATATGTTATCACTTGATCACTTGATATCCCATTATTCATCAATTTGCTTGGGGGACTCCAGTAATGTTTCCATTTGTCCCTATCACATGCCAGTATAGCCCAATGGCATCTACTTGCTCCAGGAATACTGAGTTTCAAACCGTTCATTCAAGGTCTTGACGAAGTCTGACCATCTTGTAGGTGGGAAGCCATATGATCTTTTGACATCCCGTGAGATCCAGTTGGTAACGGCTCTAGTCCAGTGGTCATCTCTAAGTCACTTTACATATCCAGCCCATCTGATTTCCGATACCTTGGCAAAAGAGACAGCGTCCCTGACTCTGGATCTTCGATGGAGGTTGGAACTCCGGATTACTTCCCTCACTTGAGTGAGGCGTGGTATTCCAAGCATAGCTCTTTTGATTCCTCTTTTGGGAGATCCGAATAGCATTCTCATCCTGCTTTAATAGGGCCCAGGTCTCTGAGGCATATGTTAATGCAGGGGAGAACAGTGGAGTCGAAGAGATGTGCCTGGAGCTGGAGGTTCTTTGTCCTTTTAGCTATTTCTTTGATGCTTTTGAAGGCATTCCAAGCCAGTGTCTTCCTCCTGTGCAGCTCAAGTGCTAGCTCATTCATCATACTGAGTTCTCTACCTAAGTATACATAACTGCTGCATTCAGATATGTTTATTTCATTGAGAGTGAATGGGGCATTTGGTACTAGTTCATTTTTCATGTACATTGTTTTGTTGAGATTCAGTTGTAGAGCTATCTTTCCACCTTCACTGTCAAAGTTAGGCAGCATTTGTGCTGCTTTGCTAATGTTTGGTGTTTTTTAAAATTTATTCTGCTGAAGGCAGAATACTTAAGATCTCAGAGCTTTCATTCATGCATGTATTTATCAATATTGGCATTATATTGGAAAAATTATATATATTATCACTTTTATCACTTGTCTTCCCGTTGGTCATCGATTTGCTCCAGCGGGCACCAGTAACATCTCCATACGTCCTGTTGCAAGCAAGTGTAGCCAAGGGCATCTGCTCACTCCAGGAACATGAAGAGCCTTAAGCCATTCCATCAGGTCATGGGAATGAGGTCTATAATTGTTACTGGGTTTTTGGCATATCAAATACGACACAGGTAGCTTGCCAGGCTCTGCCATATATATTATATACAATATATTATATAGCACCAATATAATATTATATAATATTATAGATTATATATATAATACTCAAGTTTCCCATACATATATAATTGAAAATATGCACTACATATAAGATATACAATATAATAAATAATATATCACTGTACCACTGTCTTCCCGTATATCATCGATTTGCTCAAGCGGGCACCACTAACATCTCAATACGTCCTGTCACATGTGAGATGGCCCAAGGGCATCATCCCCTCCAGGAACATAAAGAGACTCAAATCATTCCATCAGGTCATGAGAATGAGGTCTATAAGTGTTACTGGTATTTGGCATGTCAAATACGACACGGGTAGTTTGCCAGGCTCTGCCTTTTTGGGGTGGGATACTCTAGTAGTCACCTCAAAACCCGAGCAATTATTGATGATGAATATTGTTGGAAGATACGTTCAGTTATTTATTTGTTCTTATATTTTTTCTTCAGAGCTGGGGACTGAACCCAGTTATTTATCACCTTGCAAGATCATATTTTCTCACTAAACGACAGGATCATGACTAATAATTTAGTACTGAAACTTATTTAGAAAATTTGACTTATAGATGATAGTCCTCCATTGGCTAGAGATGTGGGATAAATTTTGATATCCCTATAAGAAAATTACTGCACTTGGACTTAAGCACTGTTTAATTAGAGCAAGTGAGAGTGGAAGAGAGATGAAAGGAGAGAGAAAAGAACAGTCATTTACTGCTTCTTGATGACATTTAAATGTGTGAAATACACTGACCCTTGGTGCCTATCTTATTATTTTATTCTCACACTGAATTTATAGGTTCTGGTAATATATTAAGAGAGAGTGGCTTAGCGCATCATGTCTGACCAGATATTCCATCTCAGCTTTCCCACTAACTTGCACAGTCACTGTGAAATTCAACTTTCGTTACTGAATTCAAAACTTTGTTTCTTCTTTTCTAATGGGTGCTAGTATTGATAATTACATTCATGAATGAAAGCTTTAAGACCTTAAATATTCTGCCTTCAGCACAATAAATTTAAAATCTTGGTTTGTGTCTTATCCTATTTTATCTATTTTGAGTGGGAATCACACACAGCTACACTCAGGTATAACTTCTGGCAGTGCTTTGGGGACCATAGGGGGCATTGGGGATCATACTTGGGACACCATGTGCAAGGCAAGTACTTTGTTTCTCTATGTGTGAGAATAAATAGATGCTTGTTATATAGTTATAGGAAAGTATATACTGTCTGGTCTATATTCTGAAAAAAAGGAAAGCCAAGTTTCTGAATACAATGGAATACTTTGCTACTTTCTCTTTTTAAAATAGATAAAAATTCTAAATGCATATTTATAAAGAATAAGAGGTAAAATTTTATCAAACGAATTGAATTGACAAATTTTGAGTCCTTGATAAGTGGAAGACAATTTTTCTAACCCAAGATTAGTTAGGAAAACAATATCCCAAGCCTATCTTTAATTCTGTCTCTGTCACTGAAACTTTCTAATTTAGTACTTATTAAAAAATGAAAAGATCTGTGGTTGTCAAATATTAGGGCACATGATAATGGTGAGCTATGCCCTAGAGTTTCTGATTCAGTGGATCTGGGGAAGAGCACTAAAATTTCCATCTCTAACAAGTTCCCAGGTGGTGCTGATGTTGAATACACACAGAGAATCACTAGTGTGCATCAGTGGTTTTCCAGCATTCCTATGTGATCAATTAAGAAATCTTCTGCAAATAACTCATAATTAAACGCAAGCTATCAGTGTTTATGAAAGATAGAGGATGCACCAAGGCATGTTTATATTTATCATAGTAGTATGCCTAATGCACTCACCAACGTCCTAGGAATTGTGTATAAGAACATGTTGCCTCTTGAATGCCATCCATCCTGCCTGCTAATCTGAAAAGTAAGCTTGACATTGAACATAGGCAAAGGGATATACATAATAACCCCTAAATGTACGTATTGCAAGCCACAGTGTACAAGAGGGGGGGGAGAGAGAGAGAGAGAGAGAGAGAGAGAGAGAGAGAGAGAGAGAGACAGGTGCCTGCCATGTAGGCAGACTGGGAGAGGAAGGAGGGGATCTTGTACCACTGGTGTTGAGAAAGGTGTGTTGGTGGAGGGGATGGGTGCTGGAACACTGTATGACTGAAACCTAATCATGAACAGCTTTGTAATTATATATTTCACGGTGGTATAAGTAAATAAAAAAAGGGAAGGTAAGCTCAGTATTTAGACTACATATTCAAGTTCTCTTCAACTATGCTTCCTCTGCAGGTGTACCTTTTGTCTGGTCTAGTGGACATTTCCAATTGTGTGGTAAATTCTGCTGGAGTCACTGGGTTCTTGTCATCTTCCTTCTTGGTATTATCAATAGCTTGGAATAGGTAGAGGGAGAATTATGAAACAGGTTATGTGAGAATAAGATGGCATAAACACTGTTCAATGTAGAACTAGATGTTGGATAAGAGCACAGGTATAGTAGGTATAAACAATCACCAAACTCTACAGGAATAGGGTTATGGCTGTGAGTAGAGGACAGGGCATGGTACAATTAGAGATCACAATATACAGTGACATGAAAAGTTCAGTTGCCTCCTACAAAAAGCCGGAGCTTTTTGTCAGGAGACTTGAATGAAAATTTAGAACATATAAAACCCATCAAAGGAAATAGAAGTAAGCTGATTGACATGAGTAAAAGCATTAACTAAAAATTTTGAGGGAGTAACTGTCATTAGAGAACTTGTTATGCCAAATGTTGTCTAATGTATTTTTGATTTGGCTTTCTTCCAGCAACAGTCAATATAAACAAGCAAACAAATAAATCAAGGGCTCAGGACTTACCTAAGATTTATCTAGATGTGGTGGGGATGCAAAGTGTATTTCCAGTCACTTTGCATTTATTTACAGACACAATCATTTCTATCACTTGTCTTCCTATTGTTCATCAGTTTGCGAGTGGGTGCCAGGAACATCTCCATTTATTGGGAATGATATCCATTATTACTGCTGTTTTTTGGCATATCGAATACACTACGGGTATCTTGCCAAGCTCTGCTGTGGCTCTGGCTTCATCCCAGGGGCCCAGTCTTTTTCTATGTCAGACCATTAACCATCCAGGGCCCACAGGGCAGAGCCCTGGGTGGTGTAGACAAGTCTGTCTCCTGTCTGCCACCTGCCAATACAGCTGGGCACCACAGCCACACCTGTAACACCTAGAGGTGCAGGAAAGACACTATAATGGAAATGTTAGGGTCCAAGAATCTTATCCCCTTCGAGAGACAGAGAATCACGCAAAAATGCAATGGGCTGGCTAGCCAGGGTCAAGCTCCCACACAGACATGCAGGTCCGATTAGGCAGGCAAGACCCCGAGCCTCTTTAAGGGGGATCTCATATAGGCTCTCACCAGCCATTACAGCAGAGCCCACGCAGTACATATCCAATAAATTTGTAATTCCACATACATCTCCAACCTATCCATTCAAAGGTACATCACTTCTTAGTCTGTAGATTCAGAGGTCAGCATTAGGGTGTGAGGTCACAAGCAGGCAGGCATGTCTCACACTTACACAGGGTTATCTCCCTTGACCTGCCCATATTCCATAGGCCCAACCTGTTTATTTTATCCTGGCCCTGCATCCTGGGTGGAGGGGCATATTGTACTGGCTTTACAGATCTCTGCTAGGGGGAATCTGTTCCTTTCAAAAAGCAATTTCAAAGAGAAGACTGAGAGGCAGGAAACACCCATATGATTAAAGCTCTGTGTTGTGTGTCATAGAAATTAATTAGTAATAGAGGAGGGAAAATGACTGCAGTGTGACAGAGTGTGGATTAGAGTTTGCAGAATCTTGGAAAAACAATTTCCTTGAAATGACTATCATTTTTTTATCTTCTACCAGTAACACAATTCATGCATTTTTTGGAGGGCAAGGGGATTACTAGTTTCTGTCTGCTTTATTTATTTTTAGTTAATATATTTTAATGAGTTAAACTGATTTATAATAACAGGCTATATATTATAGGAATAAAGGTTCATAAATATGCCCCATTTGTCTGTTAATCTGTTGATGAGCATTTAGATGGTGTCCATGTCTTGGTGGTTGTAAATCATGTTGTAATGGACATGAGGTTGCACAAATATTTTTAATAAGTGTTTTCATATTTGGATAAATACCCCTAAGTGGAATAGCTGGATTATATGGTACTTGTCCTCTGGAGATTGTTGAAGATTCTTCATATTATATTTAGAACTTTTTAGACACGACAAAAGAAAAGATATAGAGTTGAGAGAACAGTTTTCACATATTTTTTTGACTCAAAACTCCTTATTTTATATTGTTAAGTTTCCAAGGAGTCTTTTCCACATTTCTGTTTTCGATTTTCCATTTTCAAACTATTGTGTTCTGAGAAGAGAGTTGATATAATTTATGTCTTCTTGTTTTATGGAGACATGTTTTGTGACCTATTCCTCATAAACTCCATTGATTCTTAGATTGCTTTTGTTCCACACCTGGGGTGTTAAGGGCTGACTCTGACATTGGCACTCAGGAATCACTCTTGGAAGGACTCAGGGGGGCCCTATAGGGTGCTGGTGATTGATTCTGGATTAGCTATATGCAAGGAAAGTGCCTTATCTGCTGTACAATCTCTCAGGCT
Source organism: Cryptotis parvus (assembly GCA_021461705.1). Taxonomy (NCBI): domain Eukaryota; kingdom Metazoa; phylum Chordata; class Mammalia; order Eulipotyphla; family Soricidae; genus Cryptotis; species Cryptotis parvus. The sequence goes on from JAJIBD010004341.1 coordinate 116,602, forward strand.
CCTTATATTGATTTTCCTGACCTCATCGCACAGTTTAATGCCATGCTGTTTAATCTTTTCAGACTTTATTTTACCATCTTTTTTTTTCTCCAGTTATTCCCTGAATGTCATCTTTCAACTTACTGATTTTTTTCCTCACCTAATGTTTCTCACCTGCTGAAGCTTTACACTGTGTTTTTATTTTGCCTCTCAGGCTCTTTAGTTCTGTTGTTGTGATTGTAGTTTCCTGCTCTCATACTTCTGATTTTTGACAATCAGAACTACTGTTTGCTTGCACTCTTAAAACATCCTTCTCACAACAGTTCTACACACATTATCTGACAGGGTATAGAGTCGCTTGACACTGGTAGAGCTTCGTTCACTTGACCTTTCTGAGCTGGATGGACATGTATGGGCTTCCCCATCATGCCTGCTGTTCTTTAGGGTGAATCTTTGTAGTTCATCTCCTCCACATCCTAATAAGGGATTAGGCTGAGAGATGCTCTTTTTTTTTTTTTTTGCTTTTTTTTTGGGTCACACCCAGCGATGCTCAGGGGTCACTCCTGGCTCTACACTCAGGAACCACTCCTGGCGGTGCTCGGGGGACCATATGGAATGCCGGGGATCGAACCCGGTCTGCACAGGCCGGCCATGTGCAAGGCAAACGCCCTACCCGCTGGGCTATCACTCTGGCCCGTAATTTCTTTTTTTTTTTTTTTTTTGTGAGAGATGCTCTTTTTCATCCTCGCCCAGTAACATTTTTCTGTTTTTGTTTTGTAATTTTTGAATCCCAATGTGAAGTTTGGGGACACTTTCAGTGCAATCCTGCCATTTGGATGCTCCCTTTCCTCGCACTTTATTTGAGGTTCTCTGATTTCTCATCACCAGCAGCTACATTGGAGAGGCTTTTCCATAAGACAGGTGGAGCGAACTGCGAACAAGGCATCAGAGTATGTCTTTCTTGGGGAAATCAGAGATACTTCCAAATCTGTGAGTTTACTGCAGGAAGTTTAAAAACATTCTGTGTAAGGTGCATGAGTAGAGCTGTCCATACGTGTAAGCAGCTGGTGGGTTCAGGGTACAAGCTGCAGGGAGCATTGTGGAGCAAAACCACAATTGTTTCATGAAATAATAAATGTAGTCTGGAATGGTGGAATAAGAATGAGAAGACTTAGCTAAAAAGTCAAGTAATAATTTGCAATCAGAAAAAAAATTAGAAAATGCCTAAATTGTAAACTAGTTTAAAAAGTACTTTTAAAGTCTTAGATGTACAATAGTAGAGATATCTCTTTAATTTTCAAAAATAATTAGCATGGCCTATCTTTTATTTCACTTTTATTATTTTTTCTTTTTTTTGGAGGGAAAGCAGCAGTGACTTAGTCTTGGTTTTGTGCACAGGGAAACTTCTAACAGGCTTGGGGGACCTTTGGGGTACTGGTAATCGAACCCAGCTACTTTATTGTATATATCACTATAATACATATGTAATATTTGAGAGGCAGAGCCTGGGAGGCTACCTGTATCATATTCAATATGCCAAAAACAGTAACAATAATAGACCTCATTCCCATGACCTGAACGAATGGATTGAGGATCTTCCTGTTCCGCAGAGAGTAGATGCCCTTGGGCTATACTAGCATGCATCAGGGAGATGAATGGAGACATTACTGGTGCCCGCTCAAGCAAATTGATGCACAATAGGAAGACAAGTGATAGGAGTGAAAATATTTGCAAATATTCTCTACAATTCTGTCAGTAGTTTTTCATTTTGTTTATAGTGGCCTTTGAGGCAATACATTTTGGTTTTGACAGTGTCCAATTTCCTATTTTTTCCTTTAGTTGATTGTGATTTGGGGTCAGTTTTGAAGGAACAGTGTATAATCCATGATCACGAGGGTTTTATGATCCTCAAGATCATAGATATATGATCTTGAGAATCAAGAGTTTTATGATTTTAACTATTCATGTTTAGGTCTGACCCATTTCCGTAAAAGTTTATATAATTTTTTACTGAAGATATAATTTCCAATTTTCTGCACACACATATCCAGTATCCAAGTATGGTTTGTTGAAAAGACTAACTGTTCTCATTGTATTTCTTTTTGGCACCTTGTAAAAAGTTAGAAATACATGAGATTATTTCTAAATGCTTTTTTATTTAATTACTTTTATTAAACACCATGAGATATACAATTACAAAACAGTTCATGATTGGGTTTCATTCATACAGTGTTGCAGCACCCATTCCTCCACCAGTGCACATTTCCCACCACCCAGATTCTCTCTCTCTCTCACTCTCTCTCTCACCCCTTCTCTTACACATTGTGACTGGTAATACATACATTTAGGGGTTATCATGTATATCCTTTTGCCTGTGTTCAATGCTCAGCTCTTGGCTGGCGTTACCCTTTTCCAACAATTATTAGGACATTGGTCCCTTCTCTGTCTGACCTTTCTCTTGACAAATATGCCTATCCTTACCAAGATTTATAGTAAATATAGACTTTAGGTAGTGTAAATAATCTGATTTAGTTCTTTTTAATAGTTGCTGTTTTTATTCTAGGTATGTTGTATTTCTTTACAGACTGAACAACCAGTCTATTAAATCTACAGAAAATATTGTAGGTATTTTAATAGGAATGGCTTTGTAAACAAAGATCAATTTTGCTATTATTGCTTGCATAAATCATCTTTAATTAAGGCACTGTGGTTTATAAAGTTATTCAAAGTTGATTTCTATGATTTATAAAGAAGATTTATAAAGCTATTCATAGCTGGTTTGCACTGCTGAGTGTTTCTGCAGTGCTTGTGCAATCCTTCCAGTGTTCCTGCCACAGTACAGACCACCAGTATTCAAGGCCCTTTATCAGGTCCCCAGGTCATCTCTGTCACTCAAGTTTTACATATATATATATATATATATATATATATATTTTTATATATGAAAACGTCGAAAATGATAATACCAGCCTAAAGCTGAGCATTGAATACAGGCAAAAAGATACACGTGATAACCTTTAAATGTACATATTGTAATCTATGTGTGTAAGAGAGAGAGAGAGAAGAGATAAAGAACCTGCTATAGAGGCAGGTTCTTTTATCTCTCTCTATATATTTATATATATATTTATATATATAAATATATCATGCAAATAAATGCAGTCATTCTATATCTATTTCCTTCTGGCTAATTTCACTCAATATGATCCTCTCCATGTCCATCCATTTATAGGCAAATGTCATAACTTCATTTTTTCCTAACAGCGGCATAGTATACCAAAGTTTCTTCATCTAGTCATCAGTTCTCAGGCACTCTGGTTGTTTCCAGATTCTGCCTATTGTGAATAATGCTGCTATCAAAATAAAAGTGCAGATGGTGTTTCTGTTGTGTGTTTTTGGCTTCCCAAGGTATATTCTCAGGAGTGGAATGGCTGGGTCGAACAGGAGCTCAATTTCTAGTCTGTGGAGGAATGTTTATTGTTCATATTGTTTTCCAAAAAGGCTGTACCAGTTGACATCCCCACCAACAATGGACGAGAGTCCCTTTCTCCCCCTCATCTACACCAGCATTTGTTGTCCTTGTTCTTTTGGATATATACCAGTCTCTGTGGTGTAGGATGATATCTCATTGTTGTTTTGATTTGCATATCTTTTATGATTAGTGATGATGAATATTTTTCCATTTGCCTTTTGGCTATTCAAATTTCTTGTCAAAGTGTCTGTCTGTTCATTTCTTCTCCCCCATTTTTTGATGGGGTTGGCTGTTTTCTTCTTGTAAAGTTCTATCAGTGCCTGATATATCCTGGATATTAATCCTTTATCAGATGGGAATTGGGTGAATATTCTTTCCCTTTCTGTGGACTGCTTTTATATCTTGGTCAATGTTTCTTTTGAGGTGCAGAACTTTTTAGTTTCATGTAGTCCCATATGTTTATATTTGCTTCTAGTAGCTTTGTTAGTGGTGTTTCATCTTTCAAGATGCCTTTAGATTCAACGTCGTGGAGTTTGTCCTATGTTTTCTTTAACATACTTTTTGGAATCAGGATTAAAATTGAGATCTTTAATCCATTTTGATCTGATTTTGTGCATGATGATAGACAGAGGTCCAAATTTATTTTTCACATGTAGCTGCCCAGTTTTCCCTGCGCCACTTGTTGAAGAGGCTTTTCTTGCTCCATTTCATACTTTTTGCTCCATTATCAAAGATTAAATGATCATGTGTTTGAGGATGAGTGTCATTACACTCAACTCTATTCCATACGTCCACAGACCTGTTTTTATTCTAATATCATGCTGTTTTAATTACTACTACTTTGTAGTAGAGTTTTAAATTGGGAAAGGTGATAACTCCCATCTTCTTTTTTTCCAAGGATTGCTTTAGCTATCCATGGGGATTATTATCACTTGATCCTTGACATCCCGTTGTTCATCGATTTGCTCGAACGGGCACCAGTAACATTTCCATTTGACCCTATCACACGTGCCGGTGTAGCCCAATGGCATCTGGTTGCTTCAGGAATACGAAGAGCCTCAAACTGTTCATTCAGGATCTTGACGAAGAAGTCTGACCATCTTGTAGGTGGGAGGCCACGTGATCTTTTGACATCCCGTGGGATCTAGTCGGTAACAGCTCTAGTCCAGCGGTCGCCTCCAAATCGCATTGCATGTCCAGCCCATCTGATTTTCGATGCCTTGGCAAATGAGACAGTATCCCATGACTCTGGAACAGCGATGGAGGTCGGAGCTCTGGATTCCTTCTTTCATTTGAGTGAGGAGTGATAGTTCAAGCATAGTTCTTTTGATTCCTCTTTGGGAGACCCGAATAGGATTTCCATCCTGCTTTTGTAGGGCCCAGGTCTCTGAGGCATTATGTTAATGCAGGGAGAATGGTGGAGTTGAAGACATGTGCCCTGGAGCCAGAGGTTTTTTTTGTCTTTTGAGCTATTTCTTCCATGCTTTTGAAGGCATTCTATGCTGCTCTCTTCCTCCTGCACAGCTCAGGTTTTTAGGTCGTTCATAATATTGACTTCTCGACCTAGGTACACATAACTGCTGCATTCAGAGATGTTTGTTCCATTGAGAGTGAATGGGGCCTCTGGAACTAGTTCTTTTTTCATAAACATAGTTTTGTTGAGATTCAGCTGTAGACCTATCTTTCCACATTCTCGGTCAAAGTCAGCCAGCATTTGTGCCGCTTGGCTAATATTTGGTGTTATTAGAACGATGTCATCAGCTAAGCGGAGGTGGTATAATTGTCGACCATCTATCTTCACTCCCATTCCTTCCCATTCTAATTATCACATAGGGGTGTCTCGATGTGTGGTGCTTAAGAGTTTTTGGTGAAATGGTATCACCCTGCCGAATGCCTCTTTTGACATCAAGATCACTTCTTTGTAGAATGGTGAGATCCTGGTGTTGAATCCATAATACAGCCCACAAAGTATCTTGATGTATTGGGTTTGAACGCCCTGTTTGGCTAGAACTTTGATGACCGCTTCAGTCTCCACAGAATTAAAGGCTTTCTTTTAAATCAATGAACGTGAGACAGAATGGCATCTTGAACTCCCTATAAACCTCAATGAGCTTGGTTACCACGTGGATATGGTCGTTTGTACTGAATCCTTTTTTGGATCCCAGCTTGCTCACATGGTTGTCCTTTGTCTAATGTTCTGCCCATCCTGTTCAGAATGACTCGAGTGAACAGCTTGTACATGACAGACAACAGGCAGATGGGGCGATAGTTGCCAATGTTGTGGATGTCTCCCTTATTGAACAGTAGAACTGTCCTGCTGGTTTTCCATTGGGAGGGCACCTTGCATTCAGACAGGTAGCGTGTGAAGTGCCAAGCCAGTGTATTGATGAGTACTGACGGCAGATTCTTCAGGTGTTCGGGTCTGACTTTGTCTGGGCCTGGTGCTGTACCCTTTTTTACCAACGAAATGGCATGTCAGATTTCAGAAGGGAGAACGTTGGGAATGACATATCCATCCTGCGGAATTTGGTATGTGGGCAGTTGGACTTAACTATCAAAGAGATCTGAGTAGAAGTCATGGATAATCTCCATTTCCTTTCTGAAAGATGTGATAGATCCATCAGGACATTGGAGGGCAGTCATCTTGTTCTTATAGTTGGCAAAGGACAGGCTGGCCTTTCTTTGCCGGGCAGTTTTATTACTCCATACAAATTTCAGGAGTGTTTGGTCAGTTTCTTTGAAAAATATTATGGGTATCCTTATAGGGGCCTCATTGAAAATGTACAAAGCTCAATGGGGTATGACCATTTTGACAATGTTGATTCTCCCCATTCGTTAGCAGGGAGTTTGTTTCAATTTCCTGGTGTCCTCTTTTATTTCTTGAATCAGTGTCTTGTAGTTTTCTTTGCACAGGTCCTTTACACACTTGATTAAGTTGATTCTAAGGTATTTGATTTTCTGTCTCACTCCAAGCTTGACAAGAACATTTTTAAGTTTTTCTTTATCTGGATCTCATTAGTACTAATACCATTAGAACCGTGACTCTGTCAAGGTGGGAAGTAAGAATAATGGAATTGGGAAGTAACAACCCTCAGGTAATTATGCCTGGCAAGCTACCTGTGTCTTATTTGAAATGCCAAATACCAGTAACAATTATAGACCTCATTCCCATGACCTGATGGAATGGTTTGAGGCTCTTTATTTTCCTGGAGCAAGCAGATGCCCTTGGGCTCTACTAGCATGAGATAGGACATATGGAGATGTTACTGGTGCCTACTCCAGCAAATCGATGATGAACGGGAAGACAGTGATACAGTAACAGTGGTACAGAGTGGTAGTTTATCTAAATATTCAAACCAAAGAGATTACTACACTTTGACATTGTGTTCTAATTTGTGAATGCAAAAGGTCATTCTATTAATTTTAGTCTCCTCTAAATTTTCTTTGATGTTTATTAATTTGAGATCATAAATTTTGCACCACTTTTTTAGAGATTTGGAGGTGTGGTAGGTCTTAGTTCTGATGCTGTGCACTTGGCAGCTCCAGAGACCATCTGGAATGGTGGGATAGAAGCTGGGTCAGCCACCTGCAAGGTTATCAGTGTCTTACCCACTGTACTATCCACACTCAGCGATGCTCAGGTGTTACTCCTGGCTCTTTGCTCAGGAATTACCTCTGTCAGTCCTGGGGACACCATACATGATGCTTGGGATTGAACTTGGGTGGGATGCATGTAAGGCAAATGTCCTACCCGCTGGACTATTGCTCTGCCCCTCAGTGTCGACTTTAAGTGAGCAGTTTTTAGCACTGTTTTCTCTGCCTCTGTGCACATAATTGATCATCAGAATGGGGAGAACGTTGAATTTTTAAAAAAAGATGTGTGGCTTTTTTCTGTGGCATATAATGAATTTATTGTATTGTGTCCTGACTTGAGAAATTCCATGCTTCCATCTTTGGGCTTTCTTGAACTCTATTTTTCTGGCTAAATAGTACTTACATGAAAATACATCCATCCATCCGATCCGTCCGTCCGTCCGTCCATCCGCCTCTGTCTGTCCTATCTGCCTGCCTGCCTGTCTGTCTATCTGTCTATCTGTATCTATCCATCTGTTTATCTATATGTCTGTCGGTCTGGCTATCATCTATCTTCTATCCATCCATCCATCCATCCATCCATCCATCCATCCATCCATCCATCCATCCATCCATCCATCCATCCATCCATCCATCCAATCTATCTATCTATCTATCTATCTATCTATCATCTATCTGTCTGTCTGTCTGTCTGTCTATCTATCTATCTGTCTATCTATCTATCTATCTATCTATCTATCTATCCATCTATCTATCTATCTATCTATCTATCTATCTAATCTTTCTATCTATCTATCTTTCTATCTATCTATGATCTTTGGGTAACGCCTGGTGATGCTCAGGGGTTACTCCTTGCTCTGCACTCAGGATTACTCTTGGCAGTGCTTGGAGAACCATATTGAATGGCAGGGACTGAACCTGGGTTGGCGCGCAAAGCAAATGAACTAACCACTGTACTATTGATCTGGCCTTATAACAAATTTAGAGGAACTATTTTTGTTACCTTTTTCAAGCATTTTGACTCCTTTCTGCTTTCTTTCTCTCCTATAGTGAGTGGGTATGAGCTTTGCTCTCCAGTACTTTTTTTTTAAAAATCATGTAATTTCTGTGTTTTTCTATGTCTCTGTAAGAATAATAATTTTTCAGTGACATCTATTCTGATATTAATTTTATTCACTGTATTTCTCCTTTTATTATAGTTTTCTCCCTTGAATTTTAATTTTCTCTTAAGATTTTTTTCAGTGTCTCCTTAATCTTTTAAATATGGGATATTGTCATAATAATTTTCTTTTTTTTCTAGCTAAAACATCTTTGTGAAATCAGGGTCAGTTTGTTATTCATTTAATTTTTTTCATTATGAATCTTAGCTTTTCTTCATATCATGTGCTCAATAATCTATAGATTTTTCTTGCTTGGTTACTGGAAATATTTGTTTTCTTATAAACATTTGATTCATTTTGTGACTTGTGACACCGTTTACTGAACACCACATTGGAAGCTCTCGGCGCACCACCAAAGTATTTGTTTGGTAAAACTAGAGCAGGATTTATTCCTATAATTGTTAGTAAAAAAATAGAAACTTCTGCACATAAAACCTACCTAAAGTCTCATGAATTTTTTAATTTACATGGCAGGTGGAAACAAAATATTCCTGTTACTGAATAACTGCTTTTTTTAAAATTTTGTTTATGTGTTTTTTAAAAGTTCAAGTTTTAATATAAAAAGACACCCTACTTAAAAAGAGAAAATGTTTGCCCACAATGGTTTGATAAAGGGTTGATATTCAAGATTGATATAGCATTCACTAAACTTACGAATGAAAACCTTAATGATCCCATCCATAAATGGGGTGAGCAAATGAATACTTGCCCAATGAAGACCTACTGATTGTCAATGGACATAGGAGAAAGTGCTCATTGTTACTGAATAAGTTCTGTGCGCTGTTACTCTTACTCTCCTTAGACTAATTTCCTTTCTTTGCTTTGAGGCACCTCCTTATATACAGGTATTTATAAATAAGCAGCTGAATAGAAGTAGTAGACCATCTACACATAACTGGGTATTCTTACTGAGAACCTTCTCCTCTCTCACACTCTGTCCTGTGTATTATACTAGTATCATGCTCTTCTGGACTCTCATCTCAGTCTCCTCAAGTTTCAGCTTTTATCATAACCAAAATGTGTTCAAGGGGTATAATTACAGTAATTATGACTCTAGAATTACCCTTCCTCTCTAGCCTTTTTCTAAAATGAATTACTGATGCTGTCCAGTGTTTTTAAATTGTTTAGGCTTGTTTACTCAGGTAATAGCACATTTGTTTGGTATAGTTTTACAAGTATATTGATTTTTACTTTAGAATATTTTGTTATTACTGCTATTGATGTATTTTAGAGGGGTTGACAAATAACTTTATTTTCATCTTTGTCTTCAAGATATTTTTATTAAACCAATGAATTAAATATCCGTTGATAATTCAGTTCAACCATCAAAATTTGTTATAATATGGGTCAAATAAAGAATTTAAAAACATAAACAATGTCTTATTACTGATTTTGGTAAGACATTGTTTATGTTTTTAAATTCTTTATTCTACCCATATTCACTATCACTATCTTCCCATTTATCATCTATTTGCTAGAGCAGGCACCAGTAATATCTCCATATGTCCTGTCTCATGCCAGTAGAACCCAAAGGCAGCCGCTTGCTCCAGGAACATAAAGAGCCTCAAACCATTATATTAGGCCATGGGAATGACCTAATATAAATGTAACTGGCATTTGGCATATCAAATATGACACAAGCAGCTTGCCAGGCTTGCCGTGCGGGTGGCATACTCTTGTAGTCACCTCTGAATAAAGCATTTATTGATGAGCCGCACGGCCGCTAGCAGCTGCGTGAACAGGGCTGTGATAGTCTGGTCCGCTGGGTGGAGATGTGATGAGAGGGAAGTCCGGATGTGGAAGATGGCAGCCCCCATGGAGTCAGGGGTCGTCTGACTTGTTGTGAGGCTCTGCTGGGGTGGCAGGCCAGGGCTAGAACCTGCCATGCCTCCATGGGTGCCTCATGAGTGGCCGGGCACAGGGAGAGCAAGTAGCAGTTCTGCCCCATGTCTGAGAGTCTCTGGTTCAGCATACCTGGGCCGGATTGAAAAAAAAACTGCTGCAGGGTGGGTGTGGATGATCCAGTCTGTCATAGTCTGGTCTGCTGGGTGGAGTTGTGACAAGAGGGAAGTCCGGATGTGGAAAATGGCCCCCATGGAGTCGGGGGTCGTCTGGCTTGTTGTGAGGCTCTGCTGGGGTGGCAGGCCAGGGCTAGAACCCGCCAGGCCTCCAGGGCGCCTCATGAGTGGCTGGTCACAGGGAGAGCAAGTAGCAGCTCTGCCCCATGTCTGAGAGTCTCTGGTTCAACATATCTGGGCCAGATTGAAGAAAAACGGCTACAGGGTGGGTGTGGATGATCCGGGCTGTGATAGTCTGGTCTGCTGGGTGGAGTTGTGACGAGAGGGAAGTCCGAATGTGGAAGATGGTGGCCCCCATGGAGTCCAGGGGGTGGGGTTGTCTGGCTTGTTGTGAGGCTCTGCTGGGGTGGCAGGCCAGGGCTAGAACCTGCAATGCCTCCCGGGCTCCTCATGAGCGGCTGGGCACACGGAGAGCAAGGAGGCCATATTATTATAACAAATTTTGGTGGTTGAACTGAATTATCAAAGGATATTTAATTCATTGGTTTAATAAAATCATCTTAGAAGATAAGATATGGGAAATATTACTGGCACCCACTTGGCAAATTCATGAGTAATGGGATGTCAAGTGATCAAGTGATCAAAAAATGTCTTAAGTAGGATTATGTGTATTTAGACCAGATTGCTTAAGCAAGCATGAATTTGAATTGTTGATAACATGAGTAAATAAATAATATATGTGATGTTTTAAAATGTATTATAGGAAATGAATATTGATTACAAAACTATAATCTGGAATAAAATAGATTCAATATATTTCATGCAGGTTTTTAATTATTTTTTTACTACTACACAGTTAGACATTTGCAAAGCTGTTCATGACTGGGCTTCAGTCATACAATGTTGCAGCACCCATCCCTCCACCAGTGCACTTTTTCCCACCACCAATATCCCCAGATTCCCTCCCTAATCCCCAGCCTGCCTTTAGAGCAGGCACTCTTCCTCTTTTTCTCCTTCTCTGTCTCCTCCCCTTCCCAATCTCCTATCTCTTACACATTGTGGCTTGCCATACATACATTTTAAGGGTCATCATGTAAATCCCTTTACCTACATTCAATGCTCAATTTAGTCTGGTGTTATCATTTCCAACAATTAGTAGAACACTGGTATATATTTATATTCTACAGACAGATGCAGTCATTCTTTATATGTCCTTTTCCTTCTGACTGATACCACTCAGCATGATAATCTCCATGTCCATCCATTTGTAGGCAAGTTTCACGACTTTGTTTTTTCCTGGCAGCTACATAGTATTCCATTGTGCAGGTGTACCATAGTTTCTTTTCTTTAAAATATATTTTATTATACTACCATGAGATAAACAATTACAAAAATGTTTATGTTTGGGTTTTGGCCATACAGTGTTCCAGAGTACCATAGTTTCTTTATCTGGTCTTCTGCTCTCTGTCACTCAGGTTGTTTCCAGATTCTGACTATTGTGAATAGTGCTGCACTCATGCAAATTTTCAATGCTACCATGAAACACTTTTAATACTATTCCATGGAAACAATTTGGAGTCATATGTTTATATTTTTTAAGAAGATAGTCATTGTACCATTATTATCTGAATAGATTTTATATGAAAACAAGATTCAATATATAGCAAGTTTTAAATCTATGGTGACATTTCATTAGGACATCAGATATATCATTTTTAAAGGCTATTTTATTCTAATAAAAGTAGCTACTAAGTTTTTCTAAAACTTGTTTTTTCTGATGGGTATTTAATAGCTAGTACTTAGCATTGATTTCCTGGTTCTCAATGGGATTATGCTTAAACTGTTAATTGTCAGACTATAATTCCTATTGTAAGTACTCTGCATCTATTTCCTCTTAAAATACATAACTTCTCAGAGTTGTGCTTAAAGTTTAAATATAAGTGAGATATTTCAAATTCTAAAGTTTATAGGTAGGTGAGATATTTAAATAGTGTCATACTTTAAAATAAAACAAAAATATGTTTTTAACTCTGTGAATTGTTTTGGTCCCTTACTATGGGGCTACATAACATCAGGACCACCCCTGGCTGTTCTGGTTTAGGGCAGAGCTGTGGTGCTGGGGGTCAAAGCCATGACCATGCACATGGAAGACAAGTCTCAATGGTTTGCATCACATCCCAGTGCTCTCATTGTTTAATGGAGATTTGGGGAGTCTTCTGTCAGATAAGCCTTTTAAGGTGCTTGCGTTACTGGTGGCTGATGGGTTTATGTCCTCAGCATCCCTTATGGTCCCTGGAGCAGTTCCAGGAGTAATTCCTGATGTAGATTCAGGATTAATCCCTAAGCATTGGAAGGTGTAGCCCAAAAAGATAAAAATCTAAAAATAATAACATAAAAGTAAGAAATGTAAAATTTAGAAACAAACCCTTTTTAGTGATTTATAAGAACAGATTTGAGCTTTTATCACATACTTCAGCTTTTTTCATGTAATTGTGATATAACTGACATATTACTTTTTTTAAGGTTAAGGTGTGCCATATATCACTTTTGATTTTTTTTTAAGATCTAGTTATATTTTGCTTCCATGTTGTGTTCATCTTTCCTCTTTTTATTTCTAGAGAGAAAATCTAAGTGTTCTGTAAATAAATAGTAGATAAAGAAAAGTGAGAAGTATGAGAGGAACAAATGCTCTCAGCACCTTTATAAATTATTGTATTTTTTTCTCTAAACCATTTTCATGGGTTTATTTTCAGCTTTTACTAAAAATCAAAACATTGCCACAGTAAATTGTGTGGGATATAGAGAAAGACCACCTTGAATTCATACCTCATTTTCATTTCCTGGTTGCATTGCCTTAGGGAAGAATTTCATTAGAAGAACTATAATCCTGTCATTCCCTCATGGAGTTGTGAGAATTCAATGAGACAGTATCTAGGAAATTCAAGTTAGAGAGCTTAGAACAGACAATCAATATCAGTTTATTTTATGAACATGTGGTCCTTCTCTGTAAGACCCAGTTAGTTCCCTCTTCTGATATTTTCTGTTGCAGACAGGGTTCGGTCTTGATCATCAAAACCTTACGATCCAGATCCAACCTTCCAGACAACTCTATGGTCACCTGATTTGTAACTTCTAGTCTATAGACCTCAGCATCCACATTCATAGTTAGTAGACTGTGAGATTCAACACATCATTTTTCCCCTAAGAACTTCATGTATGATTTCTTCCCTTTTCCCCATATTTTAAACCATTGCATCTATTGCATGCACAATGTTACATTTATACTTAATTATTGCTTTTTATTTTTAATTTTTTTATTAAATCACTGTCAGATAAACCAGTGCAAAGCAGTTCATGGTTGGGTTTCAGTCATACAGTCTTCCAAGACCCATCCCTTCACCAGTGTGCATTTTCCAATATAAAAAGACCCAGTTTCCCTCCCCTAATCTCTCTCTCTTTCTCTCTCTCTGTCTGTCTCTCTCTCTTTCTCTATTTGTCCTCTTGTTCATTGTGGTTTGAAATACAGACAGTAAAGAGTTATCATGTATATTCCTTTACGTACTTTCAATATTCAATTCCAGTCTAGCATTATCATTTCCATCAAGTATTGGCAAAATAATCCATACTTTATCTTACCTATTTTCCACATCCTCCCATACAACCATTGAAAAGTCCTCCTGGCCCCTGTTTTGCTTAGCCTTGGTTATTAGTCTCATATTAATTTATTTATATGTAGTCATTCAATATCTGTCCTTTTTCTTCTAATTTCACTCAACATGATACTCTCCAAGTCCATCCATTTATTGACAAATTTCATGACTTCATTTTTCCTAACATTCCATTGTGTAGCTATACCATAGTATCTTTATCCAGTTATCTGTTCTCAGGCACACAGATTGTTTCCAAATTCTGACTATACTGAATAATGCTGTGATGAAAATAGAAGAGCAGATGGTGTTTCTGCTGTGTCTTTGGGCCCCAGGGTATATTCCCAGGAGTAATATTGCTGAATCAAATAGGAGCTCAGGCTCTAGTTTTCTTTCTTTTTAATTTTTTGTTTTTACAATTACAAAGATATACAATTAAAAAGTTCATATTTGGGTTTTGGTCATACAGTGTTCCAGCACCCATTCCGCCACCAGTGCCCATCTCCCACCACCAATGTTCCTGGTTCCCTCCCCTCCCCCAGCCCTCCTCCATGGCAGGTTCTTTATTTCTTTCCCTTTCTCTCTCTTTCTCTTTTCCTTCCCCTCCAGACTATGGATTACAGAACATACATTAAAAGGTTGTCATGTGTATCTTTTTGCCTCTATTTAATGCTCAGTTCTAGGTTGGCATTAGTACCCTCGACAATTGTTAGCACACTGTTCCATTTTCTGTCTTACCTAGCTTCTGACTCCCACACGTTTGTGATAATTTCCACCTTTGACAGGACCTCCTGATGTATGTTTCACTTGACCTTGGATATTGGTATCATAATATGTACCTATATATTTATGTTATGCAGATAAATGCAGTCATTCTGTAACTTGTCTCTCTCCTTCTGGCTAATTTCGCTCAACATAATCTTCTCCATGTCCATCCATTTGTAGGCAAATTTTATAACTTCATTTTTCCTAACAGCTGCATAGTATTCCATTGTGTAGATGTACCAAAGCTTTTTTATCCAGTCATCTATTTTCGGGCACTCGGGTTGCTTCCAGATTCTGGCTATTGTGAATATTGCTGCTATGAACATAAAAGTAGGGATGGTGTTTCCGCTGCGTATTTTTGGTTTCCCAGAGTATATTCCCAGGAGTGGTATGGCTGGGTCAAATGGGAGTTCAATTTCTAGTCTTTGGAGGAATGTCCATATTGTTTTCCAGAAAGGCTGTACCAGCCGGCATTCCCACCAACAGTGGATGAGTGTCCCCTTTTCCCCACATCCATGCCAGCACTTGTTGTTCTTGCTCTTTTGAATATGTGCCAGTCTCTGTGGTGTAAAGTGGTTTCTCATTTTTGTTTTGATTTGCATCTCTCTGATGATTAGTGATGAGAAAAAAGAGGACACAAGGAAATGGAAACATATTCCCTGCTCATGGATGGGGAAAATCAACATTGTCAAAATGGTAATACTCCCTAGAGCTCTGTACAGATTCAAAGCAGTCCCTATGAGGATACCCATGACAGTCTTCAAAGAAATTGACCAAACGGTCCTGAATTTTGTATGGAACAATAAACCCCCAAGGATAGCTAAAGCAATCCTCGGGAAAAAGAAGATGGGAGGCATCACCTTTCCCAACTTCAAACTGTACTACAAGGCAGTAGTAATTAAAACAGCATGATATTGGAATAAAAACAGACCTGTGGACCTATGGATTAGAATTGAGTATCCTGACACCCAACCTGAAACACATGATCATTTAATCTTTGATAAAGGTGCAATGAGTCTAAAATGGAGTAAGGAAAGCCTCTTCAACAAGTGGTGTTGGGAAAACTGGGCAGCGACATGTAAAAAAAATGAATTTGGACCTGTGTCTAACACCAAGCACAAAAAATCAGATCAAAATGGATTAAAGATCTCAATATCAGACTTGAATCAGCTTTTTAGTTTTTTGAGACATGTCCATACTGTTTTCCAAAAAGGCTGGACCAGTTGGCATTCCCACCAGCAATGAATCTCTTCTCCCTGCATCTGCAACAGCATTCCTTCTTTTGGATGCCAACACATCTATCGTAATATCCATTTAATGGCCCCTATACACCCATCTCAGCACTTCCTTTCAGAATCCAGCAACACTGACCTTTAAGCTGAACCCAGAAAGAACCAGCCAAACTCCTTCTTGCTTTGGACCTTGATTACACCCTTCCTCTGGACTCCTGCTCTACCCTTCAGTCCTCTGTCTCTCACTCTTGCTCCCAGTTAGCTTTCCTAATTACCTTCCTGATTTCATTTGCTGTACTTAATAGTTTTGTTCCGTTCTTTAAATTTGTCCTACTTTCATCTCTACAACCAGAAATACTAGCTGTATAAGCTTGAAAAGTGTTGTATACATTTTAACCACATACACGATTAACTGAAATCATGGTATTCATAGCTTTTCACTCAGGATCACTTACTAATAATATAATACATATTTGATGAATGTGTAAATGGGGGGAAATGTGACTGGTAATACATTCCACAGTTTTATATGTTCAAAATATTTTTCTCTATTTGTCAGAATTGCACTCATCCCTTTTCCATGAAGCCCTTTTAAACTTCACACAGGGAAGCACATTAATCTCTCATCTTCTTTTATATCCGAGAAAGAAACCTTAGTCTTATATGATTTTTTAAAAGGAGATATTTGTCCCATTGGGGCTGTGAAATTGTTGATTTTTAAAGTCTGTGTTTTTTTTTTTAAAGCCACATTCATGATCCTCGGGGCTTACTCCTAGCACTGCTTTCAGGGATCAATCTTGGTTATATTCTGGGCACCATATGAAATATTGGGACCTGATCCTTGATGGACCACATGCAAAGCAAACACACTATTGACTGTACTATCTCTCCAGCCAAGTAAAATTGATGATTTCTAAGCTGATCAACCTAATACACCTTAAAGGAGATTCTTTTGTTCAGATATTTTTATTTATTTTTTTTTAATTTTTTTAAGTATTTTATTATACCACCGTGAGATATACAAATAAAAAGATATACAATTAAAAAGTTCATGTTTGGGGTTTTGGTCATACAGTGTTTCAGCACCCGTCCCTCCACCAGTGCCCATCTCCATACAAATAAAAAGATATACAATTAAAAAGTTCATATTTGGGTTTTGGTCATACAGTGTTTCAGCACCCGTCCCTCCACCCAGTGCCCATCTCCCACTAACAACATCCCCGATTCCCTCCCCCCTAACCCAGCCCTGCTCCATGGCAGGTTCTTTATTTCTTTGCCTTTCTCTCTCTTTCTCTTTTCCTTCCCTTCTAGACTATGGATTACAGAACATACATTAAAAGGTTGTCATGTGAATCCTTTTGCCTCTATTTCATGCTCAGTTCTAGGTTGGCATTAGTACCCTCGACAATTATTAGCACCCTGTTCCATTTTCTGTCTCTCCTAAACTCTGACTCCCACACGTTTGTGATAATTTCCACCTTTGACAAGACTTCCCGATATATGCTTCACTTGACCTTGGATATTGGTCTCATAATATGTACATATATATTTATGTCATGCAAATAAATGCAGTCATTCTGTATCTGTCTCTCTCCTTCTGGCTAATTTCGCTCAACATAATCTTCTCCATGTCCATCCATTTATAGGCAAATTTTATAACTTCATTTTTCCTAACAGCTGCATAGTATTCCATTGTGTAGATGTACCAAAGCTTCTTTATCCAGTCATCGATTTTCGGGCACTCTGGTTGCTTCCAGATTCTGGCTATTGTGAATAATGCTGCTATGAACATAAAAGTAGGGATGGTGTTTCCGCTGCCTATTTTTGGTTTCCCAGAGTATATTCCCAGGAGTGGTATGGCTGGGTCAAATGGGAGTTCAATTTCTAGTCTTTGGAGGAAAGTCCATATTGTTTTCCAGAAAGGCTGTACCAGCCGGCATTCCCACCAACAGTGGATGAGTGTCCCCTTTTCCCCACATCCACGCCAGCACTTGTTATTCTTGCTCTTTTGAATATGTGCCAGTCTCTGTGGTGTAAAGTGGTATCTCATTGTTGTTTTGATTTGCATCTCTCTGATGATTAGTGATGATGAGCATTTTTTTCATATGTTTTTTGGCCATTCGAATTTCTTCCTTGCTGAAGTTTCTGTTCATTTCTTCTCCCCATTTTTTTGATGGGGTTGTTTGTTTTCTTCTTGTAAAGTTCTACCAGTGCCTGATATATCCTGGATATTAACCCCTTATCAGATGGGTATTGGGTGAATATTCTTTCCCATTCTGTGGACTGCTTTTGTATCTTAGTCACTGTTTCTTTTGAGGTGCAGAAGCTTTTTAGTTTCATGTAGTCCCATATGTTTATTTTTTTCTTCTAGTTGCTTTTTTAGTGATGTTTCACCTTTGAAGATGCCTTTAGCTTCAATGTCGTGGAGGGTTTTTCCTATATTTTCTTCAATGTACTTTATGGATTCAAGTCTGATATTGAGATCTTTAATCCAGGATATTAAGGAAACTATTCCATTCACAATTGTGCCACAGAAAATCAAATACCTAGGAATCAACTTACCCAAGTATGTAAAGGACCTGTACAAAGAAAACTACAAGACACTGCTCCAAGAGATAAAAGAGGACACAAGGAAATGGAAACACGTTCCCTGTCCATGGATGGGGAGAATCAACATTGTCAAAATGGTAATACTCCCTAGAGCTCTGTACAGATTTGTCGGGGCGCTCCCGGGGGTCCCCGACAGTCCGGGAAGCGAAGTTCCCTTCTACCTCCGGGCCGGCGGGAATGGATGAACACTCAGGGGATCAGATGAGGTTTTAAAAGACTTTACTTATCACAGGTTCAGGCATACAAATCAGCAAAAGGAAAAAACCCGATGCTTAGGATTCCAGGCTAGAACCCCAGCCACGTGTAGGCCAAGATGGCGACCACCACGTGTATAACTTTCAAGGGGAAAAACGCACAAGGCGAGATTCCACCGGGAAGAAGAAGCCCGGGAGAGCGGGAACCCGGGAAAGCGCAAGTTTATACCCCCGCAACTCAGACCTTCCTCCCATTGTTATGGAAAGCAGGGAGGGTCCAATGCCCTCAGGTAACCCCTCCCTGCATCTCACCTAGGGCCTTTACTGTGCTAATGTTTTGAGCCGGGAAGGGAAGGCCTTTGAAATGTAGAGAAGGGGGTTTTTGAGATGGCATGTCACTGTACCAAAGATCAACACCAATGCCAGTTAAATATTTCTCCAAGCCTTCACAAGTCTCCTCTACTTCATTGTAGTTTTATATTTTATCAGGGAGCCATGCTTGTTTGTTTGGAAGCAAACAGCATTTCTCTCTGGTCTAATTACTTAGGTGTCCTTACGTGGCCAGGCTAATATGCTGGTAAGATCTAGCTAGTCCCACGATGATTGTGATAGCATGGGAAAATATTTATACCAGCTAGTACAGCATACATGGTCGGATAAACTGCCACATTTAGACTACCCCCTTATCTACGGAGTGATCTGCGGGGAGGCAATCCAGAGCAGATGCAGCGGCCCTTAGGAGTCCTGCAACACAGATTCAATGCAGTCCCTATGAGGATACCGATGACATTCTTCAAAGAAATTGACCAAACGCCTCCTGAATTTTGTATGGAACAATAAACCCCCAAGGATAGCTAAAGCAATCCTCGGGAAAAAGAAGATGGGAGGCATCACCTTTCCCAACTTCAAACTGTACTACAAGGCAGTAGTAATTAAAACAGCATGATATTGGAATAAAAACAGACCTGTGGACCTATGGAATAGAATTGAGTATCCTGACACCCAACCTGAAACACATGATCATTTAATCTTCGATAAAGGTGCAATGAGTCTAAAATGGAGTAAGGAAAGCCTCTTCAACAAGTGGTGTTGGGAAAACTGGGCAGCAACATGTTCAGATATTTTTAAAGGCAAGTTTACAATACTGTGTTTACATTTTAGGGGGAAAAATAACCATTGATTTCATTATAAAGTCAGTAATTCTATTTGTATATAATTCCAAAGACATAAAAGTGTTAAGTATATACTGATTTTTAATACTTAATTGCTTTTTAACTAACAGCTTTGGGGGAAACATTTCATAAATGTGATAAACTCAGTATCTACTTAAGTCTAAATTCTGCATTTACTGTCTGTTCATCATTGTTTGCTTACCTATTTTGGTATTCCACACAAATCTTCTTGAAACAGTCTTATTTTTGTCTAGAGAGTTATGACACAAAATAATAAAAAAATCTTAATCTCACTTTGTTCTTATCAACCATTCAATTGTATGACTTACATTTATTTACTTGGCAAAAGAGAGCTGATTATTATAAAACAGGTAGCAAAAATACCTTTTTTCCTATAAGGGGTGAGTGAAAAACTCATTGTTTAGATAGTTTAGTATGGCCGAAGAGAAAAAGAGAAACATTTTCTACAGAAATATATATATGTATATCACTTGTATTACTTATCTTCCTGTTGTTCATCTATTTGCTAGAGCAGGCACCAGTAATGTCTCCATTCATTGGGAATGAGGTCCATTATTGTTACTGTTTTTGGCTTATTGAATACACCATGGGTAGCTTGCCAGGCTCTGCCATGGCTCTAGGTTCATTCCAGGGGGCCCAGTCTTTTTTTTATGTCAGACCATCAACCATACAGGGCACATAGGGCAGAGCCCTGGGTGTAGACAAGCTGTCTCCTGTCTGCCACCTGTGGACACAGCCGGGCACCACAGCCACACATGCAGCACCTCAAGGGGGTATAAAAAGATTAATACAATAGCCATTTTAAGTGGTAGGAGAATCCTGTTCTGAGAACCTTAAGATACCTGTTTCCGTCACAGGGAATGGAATTGAAGTTGCTTTCGAACCTGTTGTTTTTGGTTGTAAGAAGTTTAGTACTTCTTCAGGAATTGGTGATACTTGAGTTGAGTCTTGGAATTCAAATGAAAATACATGAGCAGCTTAAGTGGAAATGGAGGAAGTCAAGATGAGCTGTTGCTGTCTTAAAGTCCTCTTGTTTAGTAGATGTGGATGATAGTGATACTGCTAATATATACTTCTACAAAATGCTAATTTTATTTCTCCAGTTCATTTTTTCTCTTCACTTCAATTTGCGTGAAACTCTTAGAGACACTTTGTTTCTTGAAGCTTAATTCAACATTGAGATTTGAGTAACTCTGATAATTTTTCAGGAAAACGGTCTTCATATATAATATACTCTGAAAACATAGCACTGTCGTACAGTTGGTTAGCCCTGAAATTCCTTCCTACGCACAAAAAGGTCCCTTCAGACTTATAGAGTTTATGAATTTTTTTTTTAAATATTTTATTTTATTTTTTTTTTAATTTTTTTATTTTTACAATTACAAAGATATACAATTAAAAAGTTCATATTTGGGTTTTGGTCATACAGTGTAGCAGCACCCATCCCGCCACCAGTGCCCATCTCCCACCACCAACGTCCCCGGTTCCCTCCCCCTCCCCCCAGCCCTCTTCCATGGCAGGTTCTTTATTTCTTTCCATTTCTCTATCTTTCTCTTTTCCTTCCTCTCCAGACTATGGATTACAAAACATACATTAAAGGGTTGTCATGTGTATCCTTTTGCCTCTATTTAATGCTCAGTTCTAGGTTGGCATTAGTACCCTCACAATTGTTAGCACACTGTTCCATTTTCTGTCTTACCTAGCCTCTGACTCCCACACGTTTGTGATAATTTCCACCTTTGACAGGACCTCCTGATGTATGTTTCACTTGACCTTGGATATTGGTATCATAATATGTACCTATATATTTATGTTATGCAGATAAATGCAGTCATTCTGTAACTGTCTCTCTCCTTCTGGCTAATTTCGCTCAACATAATCTTCTCCATGTCCATCCATTTGTAGGCAAATTTTATAACTTCATTTTTCCTAACAGCTGCATAGTATTCCATTGTGTAGATGTACCAAAGCTTTTTTATCCAGTCATCTATTTTCGAGTGCCCGAAAATAAATATTTTATTATACCACTGTTAGATACACAATTACAAAGATGTTCATAAGATGTTCATATTTGAGTTTTGGTCATACAGTGTTCCAGCACCCATCCCTCCAACAGTGCCCATTTCCTACCACCAATGTCCCCGATTCCATCCCTCCTCCCCTAGCCTGCCTCTATGGTAGGTTCTTTCTTTCTCTTTTTTCTCTCTCTCTCTTTCTCTTTTCCTTCCCTTCCACATTGTGGATTACAAGTTTTGATGGGATTCTCCATAGCTCCTGCCTGAGGCTTCACAACCACTATATTTTTTTCATTTCTCTAAAATGGTGTTGATTCACTTTAGATATTTCTTTTGAGGAAGGACTATTTTCTGCTTGTGTCTTAAACTTATCATTGTCAAATATCCATTAACATTTCAGTATTACTTGAGTGAGCCAAAGTCTTATCATTTGGCCAAATGTCTTATTTAATAATATTTTAGTACAAATAATTGGTTTTCATGTTGCAGGTTGCCTAAAATGAAATAAATATTCATGTATTTGGGTTAGAGGGTGTTTCTTAATTATTTTCAACAGAAGCAATATATCATCACTTCTCTAGGATCTAACATTAGCATTGAAATATCTTTTGTTCCACATAGTAATTTGTAAACTGTCAATCTCCCATGAACTATGAAATTTAAAAAAGTGTTGAGAGTGGTGGATTGGAAAGGCAAATGAGTTAAGTTATATTGGAAAATAACAATTTATTTAAATAGTATACAGCTGGAACCACAAACAATTGTATACAAAAACCATACTGCAGATGGTAAATTTGTTTCTTACTGACATGTAGACTAAAAATCCCTTAATCATTTTATATCTTTATCCTATTTAACAAATAAGTTATTAACTTGTACATAATAAGAGCTAGGCTTCACACTGTCAGATAAACAAGTTACAAATAGGGGTGATGCTAGAATTGACAGTCAAGAAATGGCAAGGACACCTGGCACCCAGATACTAATTTTTATGTTCTGTACTCTGATAGGAGGAACTGGGGTTGCTATGATAGCTGCTTCCAGGAATGAAGGAGAAGCAAACATGAGTCACACAATAATGGAGTATCATAAAATAGGTAAATAATTTTTTAAAAAGGAATTAGAAAGAAAAGTATACAGGTGCCATTTTGAAAAACTCTTGAAGGTGAAGATAATGATACAAAAAAATAATAGTTCAATATTACAACTCAAGAATAAAACAACTATCCATAATTCTAATTATGGATTAGAATTGGAGTACAAATGACCTATTTTGTTTAAAGTCAAATTCCAAGAAATGAATGTGGAAGTAATGAGAGAAATAGTCACCATTGGCGCATGGCAATGGTTATTTAGCAGACAAGAATCTACAGACAGTCAAATAAATCAATGGACAAAATATTGAGGCAAAAATAAATGCATTCTTCCATGGAGACCCAAAAACACACAACAGATACACCATCTGCACTTCTATATTAATTGCAGTACTACTCATGATAGCCAGAATCTAGAAACAACCTGAGTGCCTGAGAACAGAATATGGATAAAGAAACTATGGTACATCTACACAATGGAATATTATGCAACAGTTAGGTAAAACATTCATGAAATTTGTCTGCAAATGAGTGGTCATGAAGATTATCATGCTGAGTGAAATTAGTCAGAAGGAAAAGGACAGATATAGAAGGACTGCATTTGTTTGTGGATTATAAATATATACCAGTGCTCTTCTAATTGTTGGAAATGGTAACACCAAACTAGAACTGAGCATTGAACATATGCAAAGGGATATATATGATAGCCCCTAAATGCATGTATGGCAAGCCACAATGTGTAAGAGATGGGAGAGAAAGAGAGAGACAGAAAGAGAGGGAGAAGAGGCAAAGTGCCTGATATAGAGGCAGGCTGGGAGGAATTCTGGGGACATTGGTGTTAGGAAATGTGCACTGGTGGAGGGACAGGTGCTGTAAATTTCCTTAATATCTTTACCTACATGGTCTGCTAAATCCTCATTCTGCACATGAGTTTGACGAGTTTCTACCAAGTAAATAGGGAGAAGGTGGAAAAAGCTGGCAGGCACAGTACAACTAAGGACTCAGGATCACTATCACTATCACTATCTTCCCGTTCATCATCTATTTGCTAGAGCGGGCACCAGTAATATCTCCATATGTCCTGTCTCATGCTAGTAGAACCCAAAGGCATCTGCTTGCTCCAGGAACATAAAGAGCCTCAAACCATTATATTAGATCATGGGAATGACCCAATATAAATGTTACTGGTATTTGGCATATCAAATACTACATGAGCAGCTAGCCAGGCTTGCCGTGCGGGTGGCATACTGTTGTAGCCACCTCTAAATAAAGCATTTATTGATGAACTGCCAGGCCGCATAGCGACCGCGCGAGCCGGGCTGTGATAGTCTGGTCTGCTGGGTGGAGTTGTGACGAGAGGGAAGTCCGGATGTGGAAAATGGCGGGCCCCATGGAGTAGCAGTTTTTTTTTTTTTTTTTCAATCCGGCCCAGGTATGCTGAACCAGAGACTCTCAGACATGGGGCAGAGCTACTACTTGCTCTCCCTGTGCCCAGTTGCTCATGAGGCGCCGGGAGGCATGGCGGGTTCTAGCCCTGGCCTGCCATCCCAGCTGAGCCTCACAACAAGCCAGACCACCCTCCCTTACTCTATGGGGCCCGCCATTTTCCACATCTGTACTTCCCTCTCGTCACAACTCCACCCAGCAGACCAGACTATCACAGCCCTGATCATCGACAGCCAACCTGCTGCAGTTTTTTTCAATCCGGCCCAGGTATGCTGAACCAGAGACTCTCAGACATGGGGCAGAGCTGCTACTTGCTCTCCCTGTGCCCAGCTGCTCATGAGGCGCCCGGGAGGCATGGCGGATTCTAGCCCTGGCCTGCCACCCGACAGAGCCTCACAACAAGCCAGACCACCCTCCCCTACTCCATGGGGCCGGCTATTTTTCAGGGCTCAGGATGCCATAAGTTATGTAGTTAACAGTGAGGCAGTGAATTGGCTACATTGGCCCTGTGGCAATCTCTCCCTGAAGATATAACACCTATCAAGTCAGGAGGCAAGTAGATAAACCTAAACTGGAAGCAGGCTCTATAAAATACCTCACAGTTCTGAACATGGCGCGACTATAAATAGGGGCCCGAGGAGAGCATCCTGGAGGGGGTTTCCGGGCTGATAGAGCAGGGGCCTGAGTGCTTGAACAGCACCTAGGCCATGGGGTGCCTGGTGCCTGAGCCGGATGGCCAGCACCGGGAAGGAGAAGCTGTTCCTGATGCCGAGACTCAGCACCAGAGCCATAAGGCCTGGTGCCTATGCCCGAGGACTAGCATCAAAGCTACAGGGCTACAGAGCTTCAAGGCCACTGAATATTAGGACCACCAGAAGTAGGGCATCATGGAGATGCCCAAAGACTCAGATAGGGATTCAGAAACACAGACATAGTAGCAAAGGATGAAACAAGGTGACAAGGGAAATAGGGACAATACTGAGGAGTCCAGAGGAAAAGCCCTGAAGAGAAAAGCCCTGAGCTAAAAGGACCTAAAGAAAAGGTCCTGAAAGGAGACGTCCTGGGAGAGGCCCAGAAGTATGAAGAGTTGAACATTGGCAGTGAGAGGCCCTGATGAGAGGAGTCCAAAAAAGAGAGAGCAGCCCAAAGAGAGAGCAGCCTGCAGGAGAAACCTCAGCGAGAGAGACAGAGGTCAGGAGAGGTTTCTGCAGAAAGCAAGCAAGAGATGAAACAAAGTAACATTAAAGAATAGCCTTCAGGAACCACTGCTGCCATGGTCCCCCTGTAGTGTTAAGGCTATGAAATCCACTAGAGGTACCTTGAGTCTGGGTCCTTGAGACCTCCCTGTGGGCGGGCGGGGGCGGGACGCACAACCCTCCAATACAATTATTTTTAAGCCTTAACAGTGAGGGACCTCAAAATTAATCCCCGCTTATATTAAAATGGACTAAACCAAATTTAAAACTATTCAAATAAAGAGTCCTGGTCATTTTTGCAGAAAGTTAACTAATGAGAAATTCTACACACTTTAATAGATTTCAAAAGTTCATTAATACTCACTGATTGTAAATTCCTGCTTTTAAGTTTACCCTCCACTGTATCTGTTTATCAGGAAACATTTATTAAAAATTTATTGAGATAATTTTATTTACAGAATTGTCAATAATGGTTTCCCATGTACATGATTCCATCACCAAACATGTCACCAGAGTGCCCATCTGTCTCCCCAAAGAAGGCCATTTTCCCTCAATTTCAAGGGTCCTCAGTTTTGTGTATCATTCTCCCCCTTGTTGCCTTTGGTCCTTTACTATTAAGTTGTTGTGTATCTTTATGCCGCACACATGAGTGAGATCATTCTGTACTTAACACTTACCTTGTGGCTCCCTTTAACTCAGCATGAGATCCTCTAGTTGCATCCCTGTTGTGGCAAATTGCTTGACCTGGGTTTTGCTTCTAGCCACATAGAGTTCCATTGTGTTATGTACCACGACTTCCTGATCCATTTTTCCGTACTTGGCATTTGGGTTATTTTTGTATCTTGACTGTTGTACTAAATGATGCAGTGAACATATATGTGTACATATCCTTTCAAATTATTGGTGTTGTTTTGGGGGCTAGTTGTTAAGAACTGGCATGACTTTTGTATGGGATTCTGCTCCTATTTTTAGTGCAATTGGCACATTGCTAAACCAGAAGCACGGCAATCTCACCAACAGTGAAGTAGGGTTCACTTATTACCGTGGCCCCATTGATGCAAGCTGTTTCAAGACTTTGATATGCGCCATTCTCATATCACTGTTGTTTTCAGTTGCATCTCCCTAACCATGCATGATGATAGATATTTTTTCCATATGCCTATGACATCTGTGTGTCTTCTTTGGGAAAGTATCTATCTCCTCTCCCATTTTTGGATAGAGTCATTGAACTTTTCTTTTGGTGGAGGGGAGTACAGTTGGCAGTGCTCAGGGCTTACTCCTGGCTCTGTGCTCAAGGATCACTCTTGCTGGAACTTGAGGCACCCACGGGTGCCAAGTATCTGCAGCATCATCATAAGCATGAAAATCCAGTCCCTGCAATTTCTGCTTTGGTCCTCACTGGTTTTATTCTTAGAGGGTTTTGTGAGTGCTTGTTAGATCTTAGATCACTATCACTATCACTATCTTCCCGTTCATCATCTATTTGCTAGAGCGGGCACCAGTAATATCTCCATATGTCCTGTCTCATGCTATGAAAACCCAAAGGCATCCTCTTGCTCCAGGAACATAAAGAGCCTCAAACCATTATATTAGGTCATGGGAATGACCTAATATAAAATTTACTGGTATTTGGCATATCAAATACTACACGAGCAGCTAGCCAGGCTTGGCGTGCGGGTGGCATACTGTTGTAGCCACCTCTAAATAAAGCATTTATTGATGAACCGCTAGGCCGCAAGCAGCCGAGCAAGCCAGGCTGTGATAGTCTGGTCTGCTGGGTGGAGTTGTGACGACAGGGAAGTCTGGATGTGGAAAATGGCGGGCCCCATGGAGTAGGGGAGGGTGGTCTGGCTTGTTGTGAGGCTCTGCTGGGATGGCAGGCCAGGGCTAGAACCCACCATGCCTCCCGGGCACCTCATGAGCAGCTGGGCACAGGGAGAGCAAGTAGTAGCTCTGCCCCATGTCTGAGAGTCTCTGGTTCAACATACCTGGGCCAGATTGAAAAAAAATACTGCTGCTTTAGATCTTAGATATTAAGCCTTATCTGATATATTATGTGCAAATATTTTCTACTATTCACTAGGGTTAATTTTATTGTACTTTAATTTCTTTTGCTGTAAAGAGAAGTCTTCTAATTTGATGTGGTACTGCTTGTTTGTTTTTGTGGTCATTATTCTTATTGAAGTCAGTCCATTTCCTGGAGATTTCTGGTGAAGTTTTCTTTGATTTGTTTTTTGGCTCTGGCCTAATGTTGAGGTCTCTAACATATGTTTAGTTTACTTTTTTGAATGGTGTGAGGTACAGCTCTGATTTCTCTTTTTTGTTTTATACATATGGCTATACAGATTTCCCGACATCATCAGTTAGCGATTTTTTTTCCTTCTTTACTCAGCCCTTTGTTGTAGACTAACTGTCCTTCAATCAGTGTGAAGGGATTAACTCTGGACTCTGCTCTGTCCCATTGGTTTATAAATCTATATTTAATCCAGTAACAGGTTTTTAAATAATTATAGAATTATGTAATATTTAGAGACAAAAATATTTAAAATGATTATTAGTTAAATATAAAGTCCTTTTATAATATAATCCTCTGTAAAATGTTGTGCATAAACTGTAGAATTTAGATCATAATGGATTATCTTACTCGTTTGACAACTTTGAGTTCAGTGGCAAAAGGCTGATGTGTCCAAAATCTGTTATAGATATTCAACTTTTTGATAATGTACAGACAAAATGTGTGATAGATACAAATATGCACATATAGATATTTTAACTTTTTATCTCCATGTCACATTAATGTGTGTAGAATTTTTCTAATTTGGATTCTAGTTTTGAATATAAATTCTAAAACTAATTCCTGAATTATCAGGTCTCAGTTTTTGCTTTATGATACTTTCAATAAATAACAAATGTGTACCAAACCAATGAATTGTGCTTATAAGGTAATATGAGATTAAAGCTTCTAGAATTAAGAGTAAATCTTGGCATTTCAATCCTTCCTATTTTCTAATAGGTTTATAAAGCAAACATGTTATAGGAAGAAAAAATGGGCGGAAAACTAAGAGCTATTTTTAATTGATCCAAGTTTTAAAGAGATTCTGTTACATAGTCTATGCTTTTTCTATTTTCTTATAGTACACTGGTATGCTAATTCCCATGATAACAGCAGAACTTTGACCTGAAGAAAAACTAGTTCTATTTAGTTAAAACATAATTGAAGATTTGGAGGAAAATAAATTATGGCTTATGTAAATATTCCAATTATGTCTATTAAATATCCCAAAGCTAGAAATAATTAATTTAAATAATATGCTAACATGCCGGCTAACAAAATCTCTTTTTTAAGTGTGGTTTTAAATATTTCATTGCCAATATATTAAAGATATAAACCTCAGGGATGCGTATTTTAAATGCATATCATTAAAAAGATTTATATCATTAAAAGTGATTACAGTGTCAGAGGGCTAACGATTATACTGAATAACAAACTTCACTGAATAGCAAATCTATCATGAAATTAGACAATAATTAAGTAACCTGGAAAAATTTTTTTGCCAAATAACTTCATTTTTTATTAAATACCTCTTATTTGTTTGAAGTATTTAAAGGATGCTTAATTCTTTGTTCATACTGGAACCTCATTAAGGATGTTTGAAGCGTTTTCATTAAAAACCCATTTGCTTTTGATTTGCATAATTGATATTTGAGTTCAATGTAGAAGATAAAACTTACTTAGTAATTCAAAGTACATGAAAAGATTAAGTTAAAGATTTAAAAGTTCAAGACCAAAGAAGAGATAGCCTTTTCTAATATTTATGCCTTCCACTTTTCTGCTAACTGTATAAGTCTGTTATCCTAAAAAATATTCCTTTGTGTTACTATTCAGAAACAGTAATGGAGAATTGTCTTGCAGCAAAATCCCACTGAACCTTAACCTTCTGATGCTGACCTTAGAGAATTAAGAAAGCAAAATATAACTAGAAGGTAGTTATTGGCCTAGGAAATATTCTGATCTAGGCCCAAGAAGCTGATTATCAAGCAGAACATCCTTTTATGATAGTAAAGTGCTTTTTACTTTTTATTATAGTGTGATGTATTCTTCTTGAAAAACACTTGAAAGTGTTGACCAGAACATGGAAACAAATTATTCATAGGAAACCTTCCTTATTTATCAGTATAATTATCTCCTTGCAGATTTTATCATTGTTGCAGGTATTCTTTTCTTATTTTCTGGAAATTCCTTTTTAAATTTTTTTATTATACCACCATGAGATATAGAATTACAAAGATCTTCTTGATTGGATTTCAGTCATACAGTGTTCAGCACCCATTACCTCCACCAGTGCATGTTTCCCACCACCATTGTCCCTGGGTTCCTCCCCCTCCCACAGCCTGCCTCTATAGCAGGCACTTTGGCTCTTTTCTCTCTCTCTCTCTCTCTCTCTCTCTCTATGCCCCCCCTCTTATCTTACACATTGTGGTTTTCCCTACAGACATTTGGGTTTATCATGTAAATCCCTTTGTGTATATTTAATGCTCAGTTCTAGTTGTTGCAGGTGTTCTTGTGTTGATAACCTTTAAGGTATGCACTTGAAATACATTTTTAATAAAAGATCATTTAAAAAATTAACACATAATGAGCTGACTAAGATGGTTTTTGAATTTCCACTGTTTTCTCAGCAACAGATAGTTATTTTTGCTTTTGTGCATGTGTCATTGCCTTTCTTATAAATATAATTCTAAGCAAAATGTCTAGACTATGTATTGCTAGGATAAAGGATGAATCGTTTTATTTTTATTTTTTTATTTTATTTATTTATTTATTTATTTATTTATTTATTTATTTATTGCTTTTTTAGTCACGCCCGGCAATGCTCAGGGAGCTAATCCTGGCTCTGCACTCAGGAATTACTCCTGGCGGTGCTGGTGCTCAGGGGACCATATGGGATGCCGGGATTGAACCCAGGCTGGAATAGGCTGGCTGCGTGGCAAGGCCAACACCCTACTCGCTGGGCTATCACTCTAGTCCCCACGAATCGTTTTAGAGACTTGACTTAGAACATTTTATTTCCTTTTTACTTAATCTATTGCCAGTTGTCTTCCCTAAAATGTATTTTCTTTTCATTCTTTCTGCTATTGATTATTCTTTTGCACAATATGTCAGGGTCAAACCGACCCTGAACCAACGGTTTGAGGCTCTTTGTATTCCTGAAGCAACCAGATGCCATTGGGCTACACTGGCACGTGATAGGGTCAAATGGAAATATTACCGGCACCCGCTTGAGCAAATCGATGAAAAACGGGATGTCTAGTGATCAAGTGATAATATGTTCATAGTGTTCATGCAGTGTTATTAGTAGATTGCTCAATTTGGGGGTCAGTGAATGCTTTATTAAGTGTTTTCTTTTTATGTTTCCTTTTTTCTCAAAGGACTACTCTTACCTTTAAAACATCAATGGTTTTCTTTTTTTATTTAGTAACATCTTTCATATTTATATTGACTATTTCTCATCATTTGCCTTTATTTTTTTATATCAGGTTTGAATACTAAGTTTCTGTATATTTTTAGTTTGATATGTGTATATCATGCCTCTTTTTTCATAATCATCTCTCCTTTTTTTTTTGGCTTTTGGGTCACACCCAGTGATGCTCAGAGGTTATTCCTGGCTCTGCACTAAGGAATTACTCCTGCCTGTGCTTGGGGACAGTATGGGATGGTGGGGATTGAACTAAAGTCAGTCGTGTGCAAAGTAAATGCCCTACCCTCTACTATGACTCAGGCCCTCATATCTCTTTCACTGATAAATTGTCATTAAAAGTTGAACTGATATTTATTGGCAAAATTTGATATTGTTAGTTTTAATATTTAACTTTTAAATCCATTTGGGATGCATTTTCATGGTTCTTCAAAATCATTCCAACTTTCTAACCAGTTGTCTCAACATCATTTGTAGTTTTTTCATTCCATGCTCTGATTACTCATGGTTTTCTGTTGATATAGTGCTATGCAATATCTGTGCAATAAGTGTTCAATTCTCTCTCTTATAGAGGCACACTAAAGCACTTCTGCCACCAGCACTGTCAAACCTCATACACAGTGCTTATGTGCATAATCAATTTGGTAATAATTGTAAAGGGTCATATGTTTATCATTATTCTTCATGTGTATGCAAATTCAAGTTTTATGTTGTTTTCACTATCAATAAGATTTATTTCTGGTTTTGATAGCATAACTGCCTCTATCAACATTGCTTACACACACAGACACACAGACACACACACACACACACACACCAAGAAACCACATATCAGAGATAACTGAATCTGTTGTCAGTGGGTAATTTGAATACATTTTACTGTTGAAGAGAACCTGGAGGAAATGGAGAGATTCCTGGATTCCTATAACCTCCCTGGCTGAACCAGGAAGACTTGGAATACTTCAACACATCTATCACTCTCGAGGAATAAGTCATTTTTTGAAACTAGATTTTTGTGTGTGATCTTGAAAACCCCTTGTTTTCTCCCTCCCCCAACAACAGTACTGCTGTTGTTGTCAATAACTAGTGACATCTTTGATATAATAAAAGAAGCACAAAAATTTTTGGTACAGTCATTCAATATTTATACATAATTTTAATTTTATTTTTTTGTATTGTTTTTTTTTTTTGATCACACCCGACGACGCTCAGGGGTTACTCCTGGCTCCGCACTCAGGAATTACTCCTGGCGGTGTTCAGGGGACCATATGTGATGTCTGGTATCGAACCCGGGCCAGCATAGGCTGACCGCGTGCAAGGCAAACACCCTACCCGCTGGGCTATCGCTTTGGCCCCCCATAATTCTAGTTTTAAACTGATGAATTACAGTCCCACAAAGCTTTTGTCTTATTGAAAACTAGTAAAAGGAAGATATGTTGGAAGGAAAGGGGCGGATAAATAAGATTAGTCCAAATACACTGAGTAAATCGCTAATAAAAGTTCTTCAAATTCAGTTGATAAAAATAAAATGCAAGTATTTAACTCTCATACTGTTACACATTAAAGTCTGTGAATTTTACATTATTAATCATAGAGGTTACTGTTTCCTCTGTTATGACACCCACTTTGTTGGCAGATGGCTTCTTAATTTCCACTGTAGGGTCCTGTCAGATCAATCAGCAACTCCAGTGATCTTTAAAGACAAGCTGAATTATGTCACTCCCCAACATAAAACCCTTCAGGCACTTTTTGTGCTTAGGCTACATTCCATAGTTCTTGCCTCTGCATTCTCTCTCTCTCGCTTTCTCTCTCTCTCTCTCCACGCTCTGTCTCTGTCTCTGTCTCTGTCTCTGTCTCTGTTTCTCTCTTTCTCTCACCTGTGCTCTTCTCTCATGCCCCTCTCCTCTTTCCCTTAATCTCTACTTTGACTTGTTCTCTTCCATATCCCAGAAGTTGCTGATCCCTTTACATAATGGTCTTCTCAGCACTTTTTCATGTAGTAACATTTTATTATCCTTCATGTCTCACTCAGACAGGCTGCCTTTGACCTGCTCATCTGATCTAGCCTCTGACCATGCTTCACTTTGGCATGACTATTCTCGTAAACATTCGTATATGCATTTATTTTTTCCCTTTGCTTTTCAAAATTTTATGGACCCCCATACATGGATCATAAACTCCATAGTTGTAAAAGTGTTTGCTTTCTTTCACCATGGTTTGCCAATGTTTATTATACAAGTATTGAAATAAAAGTTTCCAAGTGACATTTTACTTGTTCAATATTTATTCAGGACTTGTTATATTCAAATCATTTCCTTTATTGTTGTATAAAGTTATTGATATATAACTCATCATATGAAGTTTAACATTTAGGTGTAAAATTTAGCATACGTATAGTATTGTTAAGTATTATTTTATACATATTTTAGGCCAACAATTCTTAGTGCATTATTTATAATGCAATGTAAACGTAATACTTAACTCACTTCAGAAAGCAATGTTTTTATTCAGTCACTCTCAGTACTTTATTCTCTTTTCAACTGAAACCCATTAATATATGCTATGACTAAATGAATTTGCCATTTGTGCCATTTCTTCTACATGAAATTAGACTGTATGTGCTATTGGGGATACTGCTGGGATCCCTGACAGTGTCAGGACAGATGTTCTCTTCTACCTCTGAGAACGCCGGGGAACGGATACAAACTCATGAGTCCAGTGCAGTTCCCAAAAGGCTTTTAATGGTACAAAAGCTCTTCCACAGCAATCCAATGCAATGAAAGAACTCTAGCTCTGGTCAGAATTTAGACCTTACAAAAGAGCCTAAATCTCCCACCAAAGAGAGATGATCTCACCTGAAAAGAGTCCTACCCAAAAGAAGGAGCAAAAGGCCAAGGTTCCTCAAGTCAGTCCCCTTATATACACCAGAGTAATCCAACAGGGGGGGGACCTGTCAACAAAGAACCCTAAACAGAGTGTAGAAGGGTGGTGCCACACCCTATTGCAGGTATAAACAAAGGTTAAAATAAGGACTAATCCCGAGATTATCTATTATGTAAAATGCTAGAGAGAGAGAGAAGGTATAAAGTAATACATCTTCATTTCATAAGCTTCATGTAATCTAGATGGTACCCACAAGATCCTTCTTATTTATTATCTGCACCAGGGTGATTCTGAGTATCTTATTCTCCATATACTGAAAGGGTCACACTAGCCTGCTTGAGAGCAAACTAGCATGATTTTTCCTATACTCTTCCTATAGTCTCAATGTAGCCAGGGTGGTAGTCTCCTGGTAAATTCTAACTGTCCCACGCTGTGTGCAGTGGGTATAAAGAGGAGCTGTGCCCAATCTAGAAAACATAGAAGTCTTCGTAGATGTATAAATCAGAAGTTATTCAGAGTCAAGGTGACTTCTGTAATTGCCACACCCTCTAGCAGTGTTTACATAGAAGAGTGATCTCATTAGAATGAACCTTGGCTTAAGTAGATTAAGCAGTGTGTGGGCAAATCAGCAAAGTTCCCAAACTAGCTAAACCTGTCATCCAACAATGAGCCACTTGGGAATTAATTCCATTTTGTAAAATTGTCTGTAAATATTTTCTTCATTCCAAGGATGTCTTTTGTTTTTCAGTACTGAAGTTTGATGTTATGATATAATACCATTTATTTTTGCTTTTGTTTTCTTTGACAATGCAGTTGATCCCCCAAAGATACCTGAAGGCAGTATCACTGACTATGGTGCTTGTATTTACTTTGTTGAATTTTGTAGACTCGGTGTTAATATCCAAGTCTCTGAATCATTTTGAGTAAAAATTAGTGCACAGTGTAAGGTGATTTAATTTCTTTGTGTATGGTTGCCAAGTTTTTCCAACACCATTTGTTTAAGAGACATTATTTATTATCATGTTCTTGAGTCTTTTTGGGTGTTTATATATATACATATGTATATATATATCTTATATATATGAAGGATATATAAACACATACATGTGTGCATATATACATATATGTGCCTTCAAAAACATTGAAACAACAATCAAAAGAACAAAGAACCTCCAGCTACGGGGCACAACTTTTTGACTCCACCATTCTCCCTGCGTTGACATACGCCTCAGAGACCTGGGCTTTATGAAAGCAGGATGAGAATACCATTCGGGTCTCCCAAAGAGGAATCGAAAGAGCCATGCTTGGAATATCACACCTCACTCAAGTGAGAGGGGGAATCGGAGTTCCGACCTCCATCGCTATTCTAAAGTCAAGGACGCTGGCTCTTCTGCTAGAACATCGAAAATCAGATGGGCTGGTCATATAATGCAATCTGGAGATGACCACTGGATTAGAGCCATTACCGATTGGATCCCACGGGATGCCAAAAGATTGCATGGCCGCCCACCTGCAAGTTGGTCAGACTTCCTTATCAGGACCCTAAACAAACAATTCAAAGCTCTCAATATCCCCGAAACAGACAGATGCCATTGGACTACACTGGCACGTGATAGGGTCAAATGGAAACATTACTGGCACCCGCTCGAGCAAATCAATAAATAATGGGATATCAAGTGATCAAGTGATATACATATATGCCTTTATATACATGTATATATATACACACATGCATATGTATATATATACATATGCATATGCATATATATGCATATGTATGTATATATATATATATATATATATAACAATGTCCCAGGGCTTATTTATGGTATCTCAATTCTTTTCCATCGATCTGTCTCTTTTATTCAAATATCAAACTCCTTCATTACAAACTTACCCTCCTTTCATAAATCTAGTTTTATAAATCACTTCTCAGGTTCTATTGTTTTTGATCATTTGTTATTCACATATTATATTGTTTTTAATCTCATCTATGAGAGAGACCATTCAGTATCTGTCCGACTTCTGACATACTTCACTCAGCATTTTAACCTCTAGTCCACTGATGTGGCATCAAATTAAATTACTTTGTATGTTCTTGTGGGTGAGTAGTATTTAGATAGGCCACAGTTTTTTTCTTCAATCTATTCTTGAACACTTGGGCTGTTTATAAATCTTGAATATTGTGAACAGTGTTATAATGAGCATAGGGGTAAAATGTCCTTTAGAAATAGTGTTTTTGGTCCTTGGGACATATGCTATGTGGAATTTCTGGTCATAGGGAAGCTCAAGTTTTATATTTTTAAGGAGCGTCCATATTGTTTTCCAAGTAGTCTGACCAGTTAGTATGTCCACCAACAGCAAATAAGGTTTCTTTTCCCCCACTTACACAAGAGCCTGCACTGATTGCTTTTATTCTTTCTTATTTGTGTCAGTGTTACTGGTGATATGAGGTGATATGTCATATCTGGTTATACTTCTTGCATTTTCCAAATCAGGAAAGTTTTATGACTTGAGCTTTCAGTTTACTGATGCATTCTATTGTTGTTCTACAATATTTCCAATTATTTCTTTTTAAAGATTTCTTTTACCTGGATTTCTCTTATACTAATTTATAAATTTGTAAATTTACATATAGATATTTTAATATCTCAATATCTTCTATATTAACTCTAATTATTCAAATGTAGAGTATTCAAAATGTTTTTCAAAATGTATTACTTTTGTACACATATTTGCCAGAAAGCATCATCCAAATGATAAAAAAAATTGTCTCTCTCTTGAGTTTAGATAGTAACCATGAGAAGAATATTTCAGTGATATAAGTAATATTTACACTTTTAGTTTTAATTTGAAGCATGGTATGCAAAGAAGAAAAATAGGTAAAAAACAGAAGTGTTTGGATGGATAGATTAATATCTGTGATTACATTGCCAGTTTGAATGTGTAAGATCTAGGCCAATATTAAGCAAGTGATTAAGGCAATTCAACCATATTGATTTTATTACTTTACTTAAAATAAGTAATGGGATAACTTTAAGTGTAAACTAAAGGATTTATTGACTCATAAACAATATTTGACAATTGCTACTGCTTATGATTTTATATGCAAAACTGAGTAAACAACAATTTGCTTCACAGAATAAATGTTCTCAATCTTTGAGCTGCATGGGGTATTTAAAAGGCCATATAACCGTGCTTTGTGAGAAGGGGAATAAACTTCTTAGATGCTATGATATTTCACAGGTTTTAAAACTTGGCAGGCAATGTCTGAGGCTCCAGGGAGGAAAGGTATTCCTGTTGCAGAGAACAGTACGAGAAAATGCTTAGAGTTATACTAGCCAAGAAGTTTTATAGTCTTGTCAGCGTAAAATAACTTTTTCCATGAGGCAATCTTAGAAAAAAATTGTAAAAAGTTATTTAGAAATCATTATGGAGGCTTCAGTAATCTACAATAATGGAGGGTTCAGTATCCTACAATATATAAACAAGTTACTTACTAGTCTGTTCTTTTTCCTTAGAATGACTGTCAGTTATTTAAGGATTGTAAGGGACATTTACACTTTAGAAAGTTTAGGTATATGGCATTGGGGAATCAAAATAAAAAAGATACAAAGGTATTATAAATAAGATTATTTAGAAGGGTATTGCTGCAGTCATGAAAAAGATTGATGATGAGCTAAAGTCAGTTTTACAGAGGAGGTATTGAACAATTGAAATGTGAACATTAAGATCTAAGACAGGGCTCTTCTGAATATAATGTAGTGTTTGTTAATTTACATTTAAATAACTTCAAATTATTGACTACCATAAAAGAGACCACGGGTCTAGGACTAAAGCATGATTAATGGCCTTTCAAAGTGAAGAATAATAGAATATATATATATATATATAATATGTGTCATAACATATATATGTTAAAATGTTATATAAAGCATTTTGAATAATGAGAGTTGGACTGTAACAGCTGGTGAAAGGGACAGATGGAAAGAAGAAAAGAGTCATGTTCAAAAAATGAAAGATCCATGAGTAAAACACTGGCAGTAAAATTTGGCTTATAATTAAAAGGGTCTGGGCCAACAGTTGAGAGAGATAGACAATACTGAGATGACACATAAAAGAAAAATATCAGAGAACTCAGGTCAACACAAGTTTTATTTCTGAGGGCGCATTCACTAAAGGCTGCTGAAAAAAAGAAAAAGCCTGAAAAGCCAATGTGCAGCTGGGAACACCCAAGAAACAAATGCCATCATCAACAAGAAACGAATGCCATAAAAAAAAGTTTGTTCCATGTTGGAGATTCACAGTATTAGAGTAAATGAGTCAATGGGAAATGACATGGGAGGGAAAAATTGCAGAGATGATTAGAATTTAAAAATAACCAGGGGCACATGAGAACATTTGTAACTGGAGAAAAGTCTACTTATAGAAGAATGTTTAGGTATAAAACTTAGAAAAAGGGAAATAGATGAAAGTTAGGAGAATGGGATCAGCATTGGCGTGCGAGAATTGATTTTTACTGAACTTTGGAAGGGGGATACAGTAGATGAGTCATTGCGTGTGCTAGAACACGGAGTGGAAATGAAAACTTGGCATGTCACATAGATTTTCTAAAACATGTTTTCAGTCCATATCTTACAAATCAGAAATCGAGGTAAATAAAGTCTTTCCTCAGTCTATGCCATTTTCTTTAATATGTATGCTCTTACAATGAGTGTTTAGTATTTAAAGTTTGGAATTCCTCAAATCATAAAGATATATGTAATTTTAGCATGAGAGAACCCTGAATTCCTTATTTAATATCATGGAATGGCGTGATACTGTACTAAATACTATTTTTTTCCTTCATTGAGTAATTCAATATGATATCACTCTCTTGTAATTCAAAGAAAAAACTAATTTAAAGAGAAATTAATTTAAAGAGAATTAATAGTTCATTATACTTTTATAGCTTAAAAACAAGGAAAAAAAACCCTCACCTTTTGTTTGGTTAGGTTAAGACATATAACATTTCAGTTAATGGTATTTTCTTCCATTTTGGTGTGAGACTTATAACTACTTTTTTGGGGGGTCACTCCCGGCAATGCTCAGGGGTTTCTCCTGGCTCTGCACTCAGGAATTACTCCTGACGGTGCTCGGGGGATCATATGGGATGCCGGTTATCGACTCCAGGCCGGAATGAGCCAGCCGCGTGCAAGGCAAGCGCCGTACCACTGGACTATCGCTCCTGCCCCTCTAACTACTTTTTTTTTCTTTTGGGGGTTATACCCGGCAATCCTCAGGGTTACTCCTGGCTCTGCCCCTCAGGAACTACTCACGGGCGGAGCTCGGGGGGACCATAGGGGTGCTGGGGAATCGAACCTGGTCGGTCTCATGCAAGGCAAATGCCTTCCCGCTGTGCTATCGCTCTGGCCCAAAGACTTGTAACTGCTTGAGTGTGATGTAGCATCCTGCCTAAAGAAAGCAGGGGATGTTTTGATTTCCTCTTTAATTTCCTCTCTAAGCCAAACATAATATGAGACTAATAACCAAGGATAGTAGAAACCAAAGACTCAAAACCAAAGGCTAGGAGGAGTGATCCATGCTTGGAAGCTTAACTCAGGAAGTGAGGAAGAGGCAGAGGGGATAGAGAAGGGACCACTGACAAAGATAGGTGGAAGAACTGCATGCTGAAAATAGGTAAAAAGGGGAAGCATAATAATCTCTCAGTATCTGTATTGCAAACCATACGGCCAAAAAGAGGAGAAAGAGAGACAGAGACAGAGACAGAGACAGGAGGAGGAGCGAGAACAGGAAAGTGCCTGTCATACAGATAGCGATGGGGGCATGCCAGAGGGAAACAGAACTGAGACATTAGTGGTGGGAAATATACACTGGTG
This sequence comes from Cryptotis parvus, assembly GCA_021461705.1. NCBI lineage: Eukaryota > Metazoa > Chordata > Mammalia > Eulipotyphla > Soricidae > Cryptotis > Cryptotis parvus. Next base: position 156,456 of record JAJIBD010004341.1, read on the forward strand.
CGGGGATGGCTGTTAGAACATTGTATGCCTGAAACCCGACATGAACACGTCTAACTGTGTATCTCACTGTGATTCAACAACAGGAAAAAAAATGAAAAATAGAAAAAAAGGAAGCAGGAAAATGTATGGGTACAGAAAATTACCAAAATTAATATTTCAAAGTGGGATAGAAAATTGGACATATAATGAGAAAATACACTGTGCTAATATCAAGAAAAAATATTGATTGTGAATAGTTATCTGGGAAAATATTATTTCACAAAAATCCAGGAAAGTACAGCAATATGTATAGTAAAATTCTGCTTTAAAAAATGGAGTCCACATTTCAGTTTTGTATAACTTTTCTTCTCTTCTTCTTCCTTTTTTTTTTTTTTTTGCTTGGCAGCCGCAGCTCGGGTTTCTCCTGGCTCTGCACCAGAAATTACCCTGCGGGCTCAAACCATATGGATGCCGGGACGACCCGGCCGATACCAGCCGCGGCAAACAAACGCCCTACCGCTGACACGCCCCCCAGACTTTGTAAACTTTAAAATGCAAATTCCACAATACAAATTTTTAATTTACGCCTAATAATATCTTCCAATTGAAGAATAGTTTTCCTCTGTGTCTTTGAATCAATTCCTCTACTGTTGCAAGTCTTAAACCTAACCATATAATAGCCCGTTTCCCAAAGTAAATGTTTCTCAGAATTGTGGTCTTGATAAATGTTCTTGGTAATTTTCTGGGTCTGCTATCAAGTGTAGCTCCCCCGTTTATTTCATCTCCAACCTACTTAGGGAACAAATGTTCTGACATTAAAATTTACATCTCCTATTGAGTTTTAGTCTATCCCTTCTCATATCTTTCATGAGTTTTTAAAATGAAACTTCAGGTGCATATCATTTCCAACATTTGGGGGAGGTATAACAATTTTCCCAATTGTCCTCTGACCCACCACCACCACCCCCCCCCGCACTCCCCCCCCTCCCCCCCCCCCCCACCCCCCCCCCCCCCCCCCCCCCCAACCCCACCCCTCACACCCCCCCCCCCCGACCCCACCACCTTATAAGAACCCCCACACAGACTGCAACCCCTTACCGCCAACACATAGTACCAGACAAAACAGAGTTTTTGGACCAGGATCATCCCAATTGGACTGGGTCACATGGAGCCCCAGCCTTTGAAGCCCTTGTCTCCTAAAGGCGACCAGCCAACATTCCACCACATGAGAGAGTCCCCTCCCCATCCACACCAGCATTTGTTCTGTCTTTAAATGTTGCCACCCTGTGGTATGAGATGAACCCAGTGTTGTTTGATTTGCATCTCCTGGTGTTAGCATGTAGATATTTCATGTGTCTTTTGGCCTCTGTATTTCTTCTTTGAAAAGATTCTTTCTTTTTCCTCCCCTTTTTTTGGGTTGTGGATATTTTTTTAATTCAAACGCCGGAAATAATTTTTCCCAGTCTGTGGGCTGTCTTTGTGCCTTGATCACTATTTCTTTTGAAGTACAGAAGCTTCTTAGTTTCCTCTTGTACCACTTGTATATCTTTGTTTCCACTTGCTTGGTCAGAGGTGTTCCATCTTTGACAATGCCTTTAGCTTCAATATTGTAGACAGTTCTTTTTTTTTTTTTAAATTAAACATTTTATTATACCACCGTGAGATATACAATTATAACGTTGTTCATGTTTGGAGGTTTCGGTCACATAGTGTTCCAGCACCCGCCCTCCACCAGTGCCCATATCCCACCACCAATGTCCCCAATTCCCTCCCCCTCCCATAGCCTGCCTAAATGGCAGGTTCTTTATCTCTACAGTCATACAGTGTTTTAGCACCCATCGCTCCACCACCACTGTCCCCAATCCCTCCCCACCTCCCTAACCTGCCTCTATGGCAGTTTCTCTTTTTTTTAATATTTTATTATACTACCGTGAGATATACAATTACAACGTTGTTCGTGCTTGGAGGTTTCGGTCACATAGTGTTTCAGTGCCCATTTCCCACCACTGATGCCCCCCAATCCCTCTCCCCCCCCCATAGCCTTCCTTCATAGCAGGTTCTTTATTTGTTTTTCTCTCTCCCTCTCTCTCTTTTCATTCTCTTACATATTGTGGGTTGCAACACATACACTTAGAGGCCATCATGTGCATTTTTTTTGCCTGTATTTCATGCTCAGTTCTAGGTTGGCATTAGCCCTTTCAACATTTATTCACACATGATCCATTCTCTGTCTTACCTAACCTCTGACTCCCACACGTTTGTGGTAATTTCTACTTTTGATAGGACATCCTGATCCACGTTTCACCTGACATTGGATTTTAGTATCATAATATGTATATATGTATTTATGTCATGCAAATAAATGCAGTCATTCTATATCTCTCTTTTCCTTCTGACTAATTTCACTCAATATGATCCTTTCAATGTCCATCCATTTATAGGCAAATTTCATAACTTCATTTTTCCTAACAGCTGCATAGTATTCCATTGTGTAGATGTACCAAAGTTTCTTTATCCAGTCATCAGTTCTCGGGCATACTGGTTGTTCCCAGGTTCTGGCTATTGAGAATAGTGCTGCTATGAAAATAAAAGTGCGGATGGTGTTTCCACTGTGTGTTTTTGGCTTCCCAGGGTATATTCCCAGGAGTGGTATGTCTGGATCAAAAGGGAGCTCAATTTCTAGTCTTTGGAGGAATGTCCATATTGTTTTCCAGAAAGGTTGTACAAGTCGACATTCCCACCAACAGAGATACAAACTTTTATCTAGATGCTGGATAATGGTTAAAATTGTCTCTTTGGACTCATACAAATGGGTGCCTTTTCCTGGGGACATCTTGCTATATATTCTAGACTTACTGTAGACAGTTCTGCCCATGTTTTCCTCCAAGTATCTTATGGATTAAGGTTTGATATTGAGACTTTAGTCAATTTTGATCTGACTTTGGTACATGTCATTAGAGAGAGGTCTGAGTTCATTTTTTCTTGCATGTAGTTGTCCATTTTTCTCAGCACTATTTGGTTAAAAGACGTTCCTTGTTCCAATTCACATTTCTTGCTCCTTTATAGAAGGTTAGCTGATGATCTATTTGATGGCCAGTCTTAGGATATTGAGCTCTTCCACTGTCTGCAAGTCTGTTTTTTTTTCCAAATATGATTTTGTTTTAATTACTATTGCTTTGTAGTAGAGTCTGAAGTTGGAGATGGTGATGCCTTCCATCTTCTTTCCCAAGAATTGCTTTAGTTATTCATGGGCGTTTGTTGGTCCATTGAATTTCAGGAGTTTTTGATCTATTTCTTTTAAAAAAAAGTCATGGGCATCCTTATAGGGGCTACATTGAATCTTTTTGATGATTTTTGGATTCTACTTGCTGTATTTTGTTGAGGATCTTTGCCTCTCTGTGATACCCTCAATGGTGATAGGTCTGTTCAGGTATTTCACATCATCTTGTTCTGCGTTGGGAGGTTATAAGAATCCAGGAACTTATTTCTTCAAGGTTATCTTGTTTCATAGCATGAAGATTTTCAAAGTAATTTCTTGTGATCTTATAGATTTCTGTAGTTTCTTTCTTGATGGCCTCCTTTTCAGTTTTGATTTGGTTTATTAGGATTTTCTATATTTTGTGAATCTTGCTAGTGGTTTATCAATCTTGTTTATTTTGTCAAAGAACCAATTCTTGGTTTCATTAATCTTTTGAATTGTTTTTTGGGATTACAGCTAATTGATTTCCACTCTAAGTTCTATTATTTCCTTCCTCTTTCCTGGGTTTGGCTCTGTTTGTTGGTTATTTTCCAAGATTTTATTTATTTTTATTTTTTTTTATTTATTTATTTATTTATTTATTTATTGCTTTTTTGGGTCACTCCCGGCTATGCTCAGGGGTTTCTCCTGGCTCTGCACTCAGGAATTACTCCTGGTGGTGTGCTCGGGGACCATATGGGATGCCAGGGATCGAACCCAGGCCGGCACAGGCTAGCCTCGTGCAAGGCAAGCGCCCTACCTGCTGGGCTATCGCTCCAGCCCCTTTTTCTAAGATTTTAAGTTGTGGGTTTTGGTTATTTATCTTAGTCCTTTTCTTCCTTTCTGATTAATGCTTACAGAGCTATAAACTCTCCTCTTAACACTTTTTTTTTTACTGTATCCCACCTGTTTTGGTTGCTCATGTTCTTATTCTCAGTTGTTTCCTGGAATTTATCTACTTCCTCTTGACTTCCTCTAGCCCACTGATTGTTAAGTAAAGAGCTGTTTAATTTCTGCATGTTTTGATTTGATTCTCCATATCTGTGTGTGACTCACTTCTAGTTTCAGTACAATGTGGTCTGGAAAGATACCTGATACAATTTCTATTCTCTTAATTTTATGGAGGTATGTTTTCTGGCACAGCATGTGGCCAATCTTGGAGAATGTCCCGTAAACACTGGAGAATAAAGTGCATATTCTTCAGTATTTACTCGCTGAGGCTTTAGTCTGGTTGATCTCTTGAGGTGACACAGTGGTATTGAACATCCAACTGATAACTGGAGCTAAGGTGGAGAATGCCAGTTTTATTTGATACAGCTGGAGCTAGGGTGGAAAATGCAAGGCCACTTTAGTCAATTAGCACACTCATGGAACAAGTAGCCAATCAGAAAGGGGATGCCTGGGGGTGGTATTTGAAAAGGGAGCTCTAGGCTCTCTTCCTCTCAGAAGAAGAGAGGGGCTGCTCTTGCAGGCTCTTCCCTTTTCTCTTGGCTTGCTCACTCTCTTGCCAGCTCCTTCTCTCACTCACCAGATGAAGTATGGTGGAGCTGGATGGCAGGGGTTGGAGGGTGTTGTACAATGAACCTGGCAGCATTGGAGATAGGATCTGGACATCGTCCACGGGTGACAGAGAGGCTATCAACTATCTTTTCTGCTCAATAACTTCATTTCATCAGAGTTTGGTATGCTAATCTTTCATGCAATTCTCAATTACACACAAGAAATTCCACTTCATGTTATCACAACTACTCATATGTTGCTGTAGTGTCTTTCTTCAAGTCTATTAGCAGTTTTAAGTATTTTTCTAGTCCCTTTTAGGTGCACATCGATTTAGGAGTGTGAGTTTTTCCTGATATACTTGTATGATCCCTTGATAATTAAGAAATTACCATCACTGTCTCTTATACCCTTCTTCAGCCTGAAGTCAATGTAGTCTGATACTAGTATGGCCACCCAAGCTTTCTTTTTGTTTGACTGTTTTTTGGGTCACACCCCGCAACACTTAGGGGTTACTCAGGGGTTACTCCTGGCAGTGCTTGGGGACCATATGGGATGCCGGAGATAGAACCTGGTAGGCCCTGTGCAAGGCAAACGCCCTACCTGCTGTGCTATCACTCCAGCCCCCCACCCAAGCTTTTGTGAGGGAACCATTTGCTTGTAGAATTGTTTTACAGCCTTTGACTTTGAATCTGTGTTTGCTTTGAAAGTTCAGATGTGTTTCTTGAAGGCAACAGAGTGTTGGGTTTAGTTTTCTAATCCATTTTGCCACTTGGTGTCTGTAATTGGTACACTTAGTCCATTGACGCTGAGAGAGATTATTGTTCCGTGGTTTTGTTCCATCTCTATGCAAAAGTTTGGTGTGTTTGTGGGGCTTGTCCTATTTTAGTGTAGCCCATTTAGTTCTTTTTTTGTTACATTGGTTTTGAGGCTGTGAAGTTCCAGAGTTGTTTATCTCTGATTTGTGTATTGTTCCTTCAAATATGAATGAGAGTCTGGCTGGGTAAAGTATTCTTGGAAAGGGTTTCATTTCGTTTTTTTTTCATTCATTTCATTTAGTTTTTTTTTTTTTTTAACTATATCCCATCACTGTCTTTGGGTCTGGAGAGTTTCCTCTGATAGTCTGCTGTAAATGTTTAGGGATGCTCTTTTGTATGTAATTTCCTTTTCTGATTGTTCTGCTTTCAGTATTCTATCTCTAGCTATGTTTTATGTCTTTGATTAGAATATGTCTTGGAGTATTTTTATTTGAATTTTTTAGCATTTGTGCCCAGTCCTTTGATCAGGACAGCTTTTATAGATTTCTTCCCCAAGCCTCTCATAGCAGGCTTCACCCTCGATTAAGGTCTGTTGCTAGGACTGTTGCCAAGGGGATTTTGGGAGTGGTCTTCTTAGAAAATCTCCTCTTCTTGACTTCTGTTCCTGCTGGGTCTTTTGTCCTGGAATTTAACCGGATTAAGGGCTGGGCTGAGACAGGTTAATCCAGATTCCTCAAGGACTACTGAGGGTTAATGGGTCTCATCAAGTTTTGGTTCCTTATTCCAAAAGGTGACTCTAGACAGCTTCAGTTCAAGAATTCACTGCCATGTGGGGGCCCCCTGTCTGCCTGCCTATATCAGGTCCAGTGCCCTGCATTCCTTATTGTCCCCTAAGCCTGCCACCAGTGATCCTTGAGCTCAGTGTCAGGAATAAGACTTGAGCTTTGCCAGCTGTGACCCAAATATCAAAAGGCAAAAAAGAGTCATATGATAATAAAGGATAAAGGTAATCACATTTGATTATAATATGCGTACTTAGTCTGTAGACAAAGGTCAATTCAAATAAGATAAGTTGGTTCATAAAATGATTTGATCTGACAAGATCAACTGAAATGGGAATATTAATCAGATACTCAGAATATCAATTCATTTTACTCTGACAAATGTATATAAATAAGCAAGTGTACTTAAAAATAAATGCATGGAAGAAAAAGGTGAGATCAAGAATATGAAATCAGAACAAACATCATGACATGATAGTCAAAATTTTATCTGTAAATTTGTATTACTTCCAAATCTGTATGATTTAATGTCATTAAATTATATTTGATTGCAACAACTTATTAGGTCAAGGATGAAGTTTTATTATGTGAAATAAATTTATATCCAATAAATGTAATTTATATCCAATGTGATATAATTTATATCCAACTATATATTTACTGTAACATCCAAATAATAATGCATTTTATGTTAGTATATTCCGGCCATGTAGTAGATTGTTTCATGACACTGAGGTAACATAATTAATATAATTTCTCTCTTTTTTTGGGGGATACACCTGGTGGTGCTCAGAGTTTACTGCAAGCTCTGTCACAGGTCTCACTCCTGGCAGACTCTGGAGACTGTACAGTGTGCTGGGGGTTGAACCCACATTGATTCATGGGTAACTCCCTTACCCACTGTACATAATACTCCTTGTAAGAAAATGACATCTTTATAATAAATTTGCTACTAATTTTCAAAAGCCTTCTTTGGGAAATAGATTAACTTGCTCATTACTATCATCAGTACATTCTTCCCTTTAGTAAAATTACCTACAAAAGGGATAACTAAAATTTGGCTTATCAGGTAAATTACAATAGCTCTATATATTACAGGACAAATGAAAAACATTTACTAAAAGAGTGATTTTCCAAACCTCATTGGTGCCATCTGCTTGAAAAAGTTGACTGTATTTGTGTATGACAAATATTGTAGAATGTCTGTAAAATATACTACAGATGCCTCTTTGGATTTTAGATTTTGTTTTAAGCTTGCCAGGCTATGCTCAAGGGTTCCAGGGCCAATTGAAAACCATTTTCCACCAACTAGGCTGGTTCAATGTGAGAACTGGAGTCAGAGCAGCTAAGAGTCTTGCCCGCTGTAGTTACTTCCTTGTAACTACAAGCGTCACTTTTGATTTAACATCTTAAAATAACTTATAACTTGTCAAATCTATTGTCTTGATCTATGCCTGATCAGAATGTTTATGTTCCTGTTCAGATAATTTCGTAATTATGATCAATTTCTATTATTTCAGGAAAGTTTTGAGAATTAATAATAATCATTTTGATATTAGAATCATTGTGAACTAAATGTGTTGCATTATAATTAGAAAGTATACTAACACAAAACCTTCTTGTTTGTGTTTCTATTTTTGCTAGTTTTTGTCTGCTTTTCCAGAGATAAAGAAGTAGCATGGCATGAAACATGGCTCAGTTCTATTATAAAAGAAGCATTAATGCCCCCTACAGAGACCGCATCCCCCTGAGAATAGTGCGGGCAGAATCAGAGCTCTCGCCATCAGAAAAAGCCTACTTGAATGCTGTGGAAAAGGGTGATTATGCGAGTGTTAAGAAGTCTCTAGAGGAAGCTGAAATTTATTTTAAGATAAATATTAATTGCATCGATCCTCTTGGAAGAACTGGCGCTTCTTATTGCAATTGAAAATGAGAACTTGGAACTCATCGAACTGCTCTTAAGTTTTAACGTTTATGTTGGAGACGCTCTTTTACATGCGATCAGGAAAGAAGTCGTGGGTGCAGTGGAACTGTTGCTGAACCACAAGAAACCCAGTGGAGAAAAACAGGTACACGCACAAGAGTGTTCTTTATTTTCTTTGCTCTGCAAATGTTTCTAGATTTCCAGATTCCCCTTTCCCAGAAATAGAAGCAGTAAAAGCAAAACTATTTAATGTCTACAGTAGTTTTTATTCCCGACAGCTACACAACCTACACTGGCAAATCTGACTTACGAGGACTAAACCTGAACTGAGTAAATTATGTTGACTTCCTATGAATTAAAAATATTTCTCTTTATTTCCCTCTCTTCCTTCCTTTTCATCTTCCTTTTCCCTTCCTTTTCCCCCTCTCTTTATCCTTTCTCCCTTCCCTCCCTCCCTCCCTCCCCTCCTCCCTCCCTCCCTCCCTCCCCTCCCTCCCTCCTCCCTCCCTCCCTCCCTCCTCCCTCCCTCCTCCCCCCTCCCTCCCTCCCCCCCCCCCCCCCCCCCCCCCCCCCCCCCCCCCCTCCCCCTCCCCCCTCCCCCTCCCTCCCCCTCCCTCCCTCCCTCCCCTCCCTCCCTCCCCCTCCCTCCTCCCTCCCTCCCTCCTCCTCCCTCCCTCCCTCCTCCCTCCTTCCCTCCCTCCTCCTCCCTCCCTCCCTCCCTTCCTCCTTCCTTCCTTCCTTCCTTCCTCCACCCTTCCCTCCCTTTTTCCCTCCTTCCCTCCTCCCTCCCTCCCTCCTCCCTCCCTCCCTTCCCTCCTTCCCTCCTTCCTCTTTCAATTTTGGACTAAACCTGGAGCATTGCAGGGTCTCTTGGCTTGATGCACAGGGATCCCTCCGGGTGATTTTCTGGGAACCATATATTGTCCAGGGATTGTAACAGGCCACCTGTGCACAGACATGAACATTAACCTCTGTTATCTTTGTAGATCCAGAAACATTTCTACATAGCTCTCAACATATAATGTTTGATGCACAATCTCTGTCTTTGCAAATAGATTACTAGGTGATTTTACATTTTCTAAAAGCAAACTCTGTTTGTCACAACCATTTTGTTTCTTCATTGAACATTTTTACCAGTGTTCTTACTATTATTTTAGAAGAGCTTTGTGCAGGGTAGTTCCTGTAAAACTCACTTATCTTCTTTGAAATGTGTGTTCTATGGTTCATTCTTATGTCACACCACTATTCAGCCCTTAAATTTTCTTTAGCCAAAACATTGATCAAACAATAAGTCATAATTGCAATACTTATCTGTTGTTTTATGGCCATTTTGTTACTTGTATTGTTAGCTGATTATTTGTAGATCACTGTATTAGTAATTTTTTTAAAAAATTTTATTTCACCTTTCAAAACTACAATTCTGACAAGGGATGAAAAGCAACAGTAATATCTAAAGTCATGTGTCACTTCACATTCTGGCACTTTTGTATCTCTCTAAAGGAGCAAAACGTATACGGCAATGAGAGGAGTTTCTTTATCCCTGTAAGTTCAGTGCTACTCACTCTGTCAATGTGCTGTTTTGAAACTCTCTCCAAAGTATACACCTGGTATATTTGTATTTTCTGATACCATGGTCTAATACTGAGTACCGTTTTTGTTTTATGTCTGTGTAGGAAATGACTATTTAACATGTTTCACATTATTAAATAACCTTCTTAATTTTGTGTTTTAGAAATCATTGGCTATGCATTTCTTTTCTTTTTGGGGGGTCACACCCAGCAATGCTTAGGGGTTACTCCTAGCTCTGCACTCAGAAATTACTCCTGGCAGTGCTCAGGGGACAATATGGGATGCCGGGGATCGAACCCAGGTCGGCTGTGTGCAAGGCAAATGCCCTACCTGCTGGACTGTCGCTCCAGCCCCGCATTTCAATATCTGTTAGTTGATGACACTTGGATTGGCCAAAGTAATTTGATGTCTGGAGAAGATACCTGCTATTATGAGAGTGTTTGTTGGAAGATGTTCAACATCTCAGTTAAACTCTAGCCTCACAAGTAGGTCCTGGCTCCTTAGAGGTACTTGATCTGAACCCACATTATTAATAAAAGACAGTGAAGATTTGCAATCTGCCAGGAATCTGACATATCCCAGACCAGGAGTCATTGGAAGGTTTCTCTTGTATCAGTCTGCTGGCCAAAAGTTCCTTCTCTATTTGTACATTCTAGAATTCCTCCGCAGTGAAGGTACTCAGAATAAATAAGAATTGTTTCTATTTTCTTGAACTGTGTATTTTTAGCTAAGATATTTATTATGTCTTTATAAAATATTTCTTGTGGCAATCCCTTATATCAACAAAATCTTTAGTTAATCTAACTCAGAGTCTCTGATGTATTATAAAATGAAAATGAGGCTTCTTTATACAAGGTACCAAGTATAAAGATGTCCTGACACCTAAGGTTGCAGCCAAAGCCCATTAGGACTAGGCTACTTATTGGTGATTTTATTCAATAGCAATCTGGTCATGACCAGCGTCATTTGGATGCACAGCATGTTGTGGGTAGGAAATACGTTCTTGACAAATTATTTTATCCCATAATTTGTAATACCTTAAATCATTCTCAGAAGCATTGAAAGTCCTTCTGTTTATTTTTATAATTTACCTAATCTCCTGTCTTGTTGGTCTTTGTTAAGGTTAAAAAAAACCTAATACCAATAATATTCATGTGAATAAAATAAGTATTGTGTCCTAAAGTGAGTCAGTGAAGAGATGTAATACAGAAATCACATAAATCTATATTGGAAGATCTACTTAGAATTGGACTTGGCATATAGCTGGTAATGAGGAATGGATGAGATCATCTGGATTACTATAATTCTGACATTGATTTCTCTTTTGGCCTTAAATATTATTGAAATATTTATGCATTTGTGTATAGTAAATAATTTCTTTTTTCTTTGTTTCCTTGTTTGTTTCTTTGTTTGTTTCTTTCTAATGAATTATAATGCTATATCGATCATTACAAAGCTGTTCATGATTGGGTTTCAGTCATACAGTGTCCCAACACCCATCTTTCCACCAGTGCACATTTCTCAATACCGGTGTCCCAGATTCCCTCCTACCCATCCCCCAAAAATCTACCCCATATGGTAGTCATTCTTATTCTCTCCCTCTCCTCTCCCCTCCCCTCCTCTCCTCTCCTCTCCTCTCCTCTCCTCTCCTCTCCCCTCCCTCCCCTCCCCTCCCTCCCCTCCTCTCCTTTCTCCTCTCCTCTCCTCTCCTTTCCCTCCCTCCCCTCTCCTTTCCCCTTCTCCTCTCTCTTCTCCTTTCCTATCTCTTCTCCTTTCCTTTCTTCTCCTCTCCTCTCCTCCCCTCCCCTCTCCTCTCTCTTCTCCTCCCTATCTC